>JAMOIN010001098.1:0-128212 GCA_024666655.1 Dascyllus trimaculatus | reverse complement strand
TTGATTCTGTTCAGTTGCGCAAACAAAGTAGGAAATAAGCTCTAATTGTTCAATTCAGCTAACAAAATCACTTTACTGGCTCTTGAGAGGTTTTATCTGAATTCTAACTGAATCCTTTTCTCAGTTAGAGGTGAGAACTCTAAAGTCGCAGACTGAACCTGATAAATCAGTGACGAAGCAGAGCTACTCCAGTAATCAGTATTATTGATGTGTCTAACGGTGAAGCGTCTGCAGATCATTTCAGAGCAGTCCTTCAGCGGAGACGTGGAATCGCTTCAAATCCACATTATGCAAAAAAAAAAAAGAGAGAGAAGAAAAGAAAAGAAGAAGTGATGATGATTATCATTACGACGAGACGAAGTGAAGCTGTTTTTAATGTACAGTATTATAAAGGCCTAAAAGCTGTGTGGTGCTATGATGTTCTTAACTCCCTGTGTCGCGTTGTGTTCGAAAACCCCACTCCAGAAAAATTGCACTCGACTCCCTGAATCACTACGAAATAAAAAAAATGAATTAAAAAAAAGAGGGAAAAGCGCCTCGAACACTTCCTGTCAGTATTATTGTCGTATTTGTCTCCTTTTACTGTGACGTTTTTTTTACTTTGATCCTGTTCTGTTATATTTTTGCCAGCTAACCACACGACTTTGGGCCTCCTGATTTTTTGTTTATTTTTCTTTTTTCTTTACGTGAAGGAACATTTAAACCTGTGTGATTTTTTTTATATAAATAAAACGTGGATGTGAGTCTTAAAAAGGAGGCGGGAGCGAATACAAAAGGGCTCCGATTTTAAAAAAAAAAAGAAGAAGAAGAAAAAGACGAGAATAAAAGAGGACAGAGCCTTTTTTTTCTGTGTGTGTTGAATTTTTTCTCCAGAGAAAGCCTTATATGCAAACCTGTCACCTGTGCGTTTCTATAAAGTGCCATCCCTGTACAGTGTCCTCACCTGTCCTCACCTGTCCTCTGCTCGGCTTCAGTATTACAATGAATATCTCATCCAGTTTGATTCGTCAGTATTAGCGTAGATAGACGGCAGTTTGTTAGTTTACATATGTTTGTTTGTGCAATTTTTCTCTTCATTTCTGTTCCGCCACAGTATTATTATTATTTTCTGTCAGTATTACTTTTTTTTTTTTGTTTATTTCTGTTGAATTTTCCAACACAAATTTCTTTTTTTTTTTTTTTGAGAATTTACCATTTTATTTATGTGACTCATTTTATATTTCCTAATTTTATTTATTTCATACTGTAGTGTACAGTATTAGAGTTCCTCACAAATAGATATATTTTAGTAAAACGATTCTGTCATCGAACTATTGGAGCAAAAATAAATATGGATAGAGCGTTTATGGTATTTGGAACATGTTTCTTTTTGCTTTGTTTCCTTTGAAACTACTGGAAATTCTAAATTCGGGGAACTTTTGATACGATGATTCTTGTGAAAACACTGTATTTTTTGAGTAATCCACTTTATTCATCCCACTGAAGAGGTGACGAAGGACTGATGATGATGATGATGATGATGATGATGAAGGAATTCCTGAAATGTCTGAAGTATTATTATTTTTAATTTTCTTGGAAATGACCATGCTCGAATAAATGTAGCCAAATTAAATTTTAATAAAGCTGTGTTATTCTTCTTGTAGCACCTCTGTTTGATTCATTAGCACGATGATGATGATGATGAAGGCTGTTTTTAGCCTCCTCGTGTTACCGCCACATTGCTGCTCGCTCACATCACCACTCAGTTCCAACACATGAAACCCTGCAGGCCTGACAAACAGCTTCTTCAGCTCAAAGCAACGCTGCACGTCGGACGCTCAGACTCCCTTTATTCACATTTTACCAGTGAAGTTCTGGGATGGTCGGAACACACAGACACAAAACGACCACAAAGAGATGCAAAAAAAGGACACAAAATGACCACAGAGAGACAAAGAACCACAAAACAGTGACAAAATAGTAGTAAATACTAAAAATAAGTGACACAAAACAACCACAAAGATATGCTAAATAATGAAAATGACCACAAAGAGATGGTAAATAATCAAAAAAGAGACACAAAATGAACACAAACAGACAAAACAACCACAACAAGCAGTAAAAGGACAACAGAGAGACACAAAACAACCACAAGGAGACACAAATCGCGTACAAAGAGCCAAAACATCCACAACGAGATGCAAAAAGGCAACAAAGAGAAACGAACGAATATAAAAAGACACAAACTGACCACAAAAAGACAATAGAGCCATAAAATTGACCCAAAACAACCAAAATGAAGTACCTGCTGTTGTGGGTAAATGTGCGAGACTTGATTTAAGAGCAAATATTTGTTAAAAAAAAAAAAAAAGATGCAATTTTATGGTCAAATGTTGTAAAAGAGCAAATAAAAACATCAATTTTATTAATAATCAAATTATTAATAGCAATATTTAGTTATGTTCTATTATTTTTATAAATATTTTTACCATTAACATGTAAATTTATATTTTTCTGTGATTTTACTAGTTATTATCTGTAATTTCACAAAACTGAGAACATTTGTGAAATAACAGTAAAAATTTTTAAAAAGTAAGTTAAAAAAAATTAAAATGTATTCTTTTACAGTGCAGCAGTATTGATGAATATTTCTGCACATTTTTGAAGCCTCAAATCAGACTTTCATTTATTTATTAATTTCGATTTTTTATTTTATATTATTGTATATATATTTTTTAATTTATTTATTTAAATCAACATACTCACAGGAAGAGGCCGGAGGAGGATTTCCCGCGCGGTGTCCTCTAACGGCGACGTGATGACGTAGTGGCCGTGCGTGCTGTGTGCGCCTGCGCGGAGAGGATGCAGTCAGAGGTGAGTGTCCCGCTGTCGGTGAACGGACCGTCCGTGAGTGAGAACCGGGGCTGCTGTGTGTCCCCCGGTGGTGGCTCAGAATGCCTCGTTCCCGTTGGAGACAGCCGCACGGGGCTCCGGGGCTCCTTCTGCGGCTTCTCCAGGCGGGGAACCGGGAGGACGAGGAGGGTTTTATCGGCAGGAGGCGAGCCGGTTAGCTGTTAGCCGTTAGCTGGTGGGCTAACCGAGCTACACATGCTGCAAGTTAATGAGAGATGTCTGCTCCAGTAAATACACGGAGCCCGGCCTGTTTATTCCAAAAACAACAACATGAAACTGCGCTGAAAGTTAATAAATATACTGAAATATAATATCAATATATTTCAATCACTTAACATCAGTTTGTCCACAACTTTCTTGCAGTTCTGTGCTGAAGTGCTGGTTGTTTATTAATTAATTGGCTGAATGTTTTGTTTGATCATCAGCAGAACAATGAAAATGTGACACTTTTAACTGTGGAGAAGCAGAAACCTTAACAAGATAGGCAGCTGAAAAGATGTCGGGACATTTATTGATCATTATTGAGTGAACTGCTTTTAATAAAGACCAACAGAAATTAGTTTTAATCTGAATTGAACCAAACAACCAATCAGTTAATCAGATAGTAATGGTTAATTGCAGCCGCGGGAGACTCTAAATCTTTACCTCTATCTTTAAAGGTGGAAAACTAAATGTTCATTAGATACTATTACAAAAAAAAAAGAAAATCTCAAGTCTTTGGGTTTGTTTTTTGCCCCCGAACAACAAACAAACAAAAACAAGAAGGAGAAAAATCAATCACAGTGGTATTAATGGGATTATAGGAAGCTGGAATCCTAAATATCATGTTTTACTGAGTGAAACAAAACTGCTTTGAAACTAACAGACTATAATTTGTACTTTCTGGATGAATCAATGAGCTGTTTGGTCTCTAAAATGTCAGAAAATGGTGAAAACTGTGGATCAGTGTTTCCTCAAATGTCTTGTTTTGTCCAAATATATTCAGTTTACTGTGAGAGGAGGAAAGAAACCAGAAAGTATTCACACCGAAGAAGCTGTAATCGGACTTTACTCAAACCGATAATGCTTTTACTGGTTGCAGTTCTGGTGCAGGGAGGATTGAGAATAGCAGAAATGTCAGCGTCGGTGTGATTGTCACGGCGGGTTGTGGACCAATCGGCAGGCAGCGTGACACCAACAGAAAGTTCAGTTATTAAATATGAAAGTAAAAACTGAAAGGTTCGGGTCTCCGCTCTTCAGTAACTCTGACTCTGGTTAAAGGAGAAAACGGTGTTGGATCCTGAACTCGGATATCTAAAATATTAGGTTTGCTTAATAAGTAAATAGGTTTTATAATTGAATGTAAAGTTTAATCATCAGGAGATATAATAGAACCATTGTAGTATTTTGTTTACTTATCCGTCACATATATAATCAATATTATGACTATTCTATTTTTTATATTTGCACACATAAAACAGCTTAAATATCCAGATAACAGACATTAGAAAGTCGTGACCACAGACTTCTAAACGGTTAATAGGAAATAAAATGAAAACGCATCGGGGTCAGAGTCTGTTCAGAGTTTATTTATTTGTTATTTTGGACCCAAAACTAAGTTCTGTGTAAGTTTTCTGTTTTTGACTCTGTGAAGCCCTTATAAGCTTCATTATCTGCAGAAATAAATCTTCCCACAGCCATGAAGTGTGGTGAGGACCAGACGGAATAGTTTCCAGCAGATTGAAATGACTGAATGGATCCAGCAGAGGACACATTTTTAATTATTGACCCGGGAAAATGGAATAAAGTGTAATATTTTCAAAGTCGGGTGGTACTGTGGGACCGGAAAGTTCCTGTAAGCATTTATATGTTGTTCAGTTTCAAGACAACATGAAAGCAGTTTGTATATTTGCGCATTTAATGGCAACATATAGACCCAAAGAACACCAGTTTTTGTTTCCTGCGTCAACATTTTGTTAAAATATAATAAAACTAGAAACCTTGTCTTGTCAAACTTTCCACACGTCAAATTCTACTGATGTCAGAGCCTCAAAAGTTGGTGAAATGTCGACCTAAGGGGCCACAATACCCCTCTCATTTGAACATTTTCCACTTTTTTCCATTTTGAAGGACCATTAATTAAAATTTTGTCCTCTTGCTGAAGGTATTCAGTAATTTGGATTTGCTGGAATCTATTCTGTTTCCTCACCAACGATAACTTCTTAAAATGTTATCTTCCCTGCTAAAAGGACCGCTTTGTGTTAACGACTAATACCACAATGACCGGTGGAGTTCCTCAGGGCTCCATCGTCGGTCCTCCATGATTCAACAGTGACATGCTCACAGATGGAAAACAAAAGCGTTCGATGTGCGTAAAATCAATTTTTTAACATTTAATCGTATTTTTAAAAACAGAAACATCAACAAAAAATAACTAAGCCTCAAAATTTTGCACTTTTCTCAATTTTCAAGAGCCACTAATTATTCATTACCGCCACTTTGGTTAATTCGAATCATGCTGGACAACTCTCAGATCATTATGGACAATTTTTAGTCATTTTGGACAAATTTGAAGTTAAAACAGCACCACAACACCTTAAACTCATCTTGTCATTTTCAATACAAGTGAATTAAAGTCTGTATGTTAAAAAGTAGAAGAGGTTCCGTAAACGAAGTGCAGAGAAGCTGGTGAATGTTTTCAGATGGACTCTGGTGATTCAGCTCAGCGTCGACATTCAGATCAGTATCGTAACATGACTCACGGTTCAGTGTGAAACTACGCGACGCAATATGAAGCAGATTCTGAGATTTTGCTGTTTTTGTTGCTCCGTGTCGCCCGCACGTCTCTGAACACAGTATTGATCGACGAGCCTCGTTAATTCTCTGATGCAGCAATTAATCGATTAGTTGTCAACTAATAAATGAATCCCCACCTCAACACTTTGAGTATTTTTTAAAAAAAATGAAAACAGTCTAATTTATGTGACTGCAGCTTCTTAAATGTGAATATTGTTGATTTTATTTTTATTTCCAGAGAAATTTATAAATAATGCCACATTTTAAGAACTTTGTTTTTCGTTTCTAGACATTAACCACTAAACTGAGGCGACTTCAAAGACTAATAAACCAGTTTAAAATGTCCGCAAGTTGAATTTGTGGCAGTTATTTCATTTAATGTTTATATCTATTTTCATTTTCACTTATTTTTTGTGTAAAATTAGAATTTATGTTGTTTCAAGTGAAGCTGCAGTGATCAGTGGAATAGTTGCAACATTAATCACCAGCTCTACTTAGAAGTGATAAATCAGTTTGAGTCATTTTTGAATTAAGAAAAATCTGATTGCAGCTTCTTTAATGTGAATATTATGTCAGCAAACTGAACATCTTTGGACAAAATAAGAGGTTTGACGAAACGCTGATCCAGAAAATAATCCACAGTGAAACTAATTATTAGTTGTGGCTCTTCAGTGAACATCCATCCAGCCAGACTTCATGTGAAAAAATTTAAATTTAAATCCAAGCAGAAAGCGTTTATGAATGATTCCCACCTGTAGTGAGCAGAGTGTTGTTGGAGCCGCAGTGATTAATAGTTTCTCACAAGCTGATCGACAGAAAATCTGTCGTTTCAGTACATTTTGAAGCAGAGCTGTCAGATATTTGTGGTTGTATAATTTCTCGTTTTTCTGTTGTTGCTCTCAGAACTTTTTTTAAACCATTTTCAAACAAAACGTTGCATTAAAACACTATTTATTTGCATTATCATTCAGTTTTTATTCGTGTCGTAGTGCTGACTTGTTTTTCTGAGCTGTAGTTTAACAGATAGTGACAATAATCAGTGGTTTCCTCTCTTTATCTTCAGGTTTGTGTCACGCCTGTGCACTTTAAGACTGATTAGCGATTAAACTGTTGGTCTTTGAATTAAATCTGTCAACAGAGTGTTTTTAACATTATTAATAGCGCAGATTCGACAGCAGTTTTGATCACCTTGCTTCATGGAGGAAAACGATGACTTCAGTAGGGCTGGTCCTGAATATTCGAATATTCGTTCGTTGTGGTGGTATTTGTGTAACAGGGTCAATGTGTTTATGTGTGTGTGTATGTAAAATAGTTTGTATATTAATTATTGTTATAATTACAAAAAAATCTGTGTAATTTTATTGTTTATTTTATTTACATTTTTCTTTAGTTTTGCCCCCGAGTCATTATGTGGGACCTTTTCTTTTATATCTGTGCCCCCACGTTCATGTTTTATTGTGACACCCCCCTCTTTATGTAGCGTTCCCGGGTCTTTACCCCTTCCCTTTTGTCTCCAATCTCGGTGGGAGAGGGCGCGATCTGTGAACTGACCGGAGGGCTTCTTTTGTTAATTTTCTGTTTTGTCGGATTAAACTGCCGAAGTGACCCACGTCTAGCTCCTCCTTGAACACAACGCAGAGCCAGACACAATCGCTACACTTAGCGCCGTGACCACCGGTTACATTCGGGTAACAATTTTGATATTCGAATATTCGTGTGCGCCGCCGCCGAGCGTCGCCGAACGCTGCCGAGGCTGTAGCACGCCCCGGGCGGCGCTGAGCATCCCCGAACGCTGCCGAGCGTTGCCGAGGCTCCGGTTACATTCAGATAACAATTTTGATATTCAAATATTCGTGTGCGCCGCCGCCGAGCGTCACCGAACGTCGCCGAACGCTGCCAAGGCTGTAGCACGCCCCGGGCGGCACTGAGCGTCCCTGAACACTGCCGAGCGTTGCCGAGGCTCCAGAATGCCGTAATGGTTCAAGTACGTGGACTCGCCGACTCCGGCACAAACCGAACATTCGCCGAGTATTGGATCCAAATATCCGAAGCACAGATACTGCTATCCGGACCAGCCCTAGACTTCAGATGATTTTATTGTTTGGTGCAGCGATGAGCTTTGCCTCAGTGGTTTCAGAAGGACTGATGGTGTAGATCTGAGCAGCCTCAGTTAGTAGATCATCTCTCATCCTAGTTTAAAGCTGCTGTTAGATAAATGTTCTAGATTCTTTTTTTTTTTTTTTTAAACTTTATTTGTCAACTAAATTGGCAATTAAATTTTCACATATCCCAGTTGGCGTCAGGGGTCCAACAGTGGGGTAGAAACAGTAGGTAGAAACAAAGAGCTGAAGCCTCATACAAGCTCATCCTGACAAAATCCAAACATCAACCAGCGACATGTCGGCGTCAAAATGGTAGAAAAGAAACAAACTCGGTGTGTTTTCACAAGTGATAGACCGACTGCTGAGGCACACGTATTAACATCGTTATTCATATTAGCCAGTTATTGCTAAATTAAATACTCTACGTCAGGTCTGATGCAGCCTCTTTTCTCTGTCTGTTTCACTCTGTGGTCTCAGAAATGTCTCGAGCAGAGAAAACCGAACAAGAAACACAAACCAGGAATTAACTTCTCTAACAGTTGCTAATGCTACGCTAACGGCTAAATTAGAAGGCAGCCACAGATTAACCTGAAACATAGTCTGGAAACAGTAATTAATAAAGCTTTAAGATCTGAGCTTTAGTGGGCAATAAAAGGGACAGAACAGTGAAATATTAAGAAAACAGAAGAACAGCAGATGGAACTGTAGGAGACAAATCTCAATGGATCGATCAGTAAACAGAAGAGAGCATCGTAGCATCATGTGATGTTCTGGCAGCATCACTCCTGTCGCTAGGAGAAGAAGCCTGGTTATGAATGACAGGTTCCCTGCTATCAAATGCTGATAAAGGAGAACATTTAATGTATATGATTTCAAATATTGCTATTGCTAAATATTACTTCAGATTGCTTATTTTTATTTTATTTTATTTTTTTGTAATGTGTAGTAGATAGTACCTAATTCTATTTTATTATTATTATTATTATTATTATTATTATTATTATTGTTACTACTATTATTATTATTCGTATCTTTATACTGATTACTTTATTACTTTATTTTATATCTTACTTGTGCTGTCCTTTTCCTCTTTTATCACTGTCCTGAGCTACTGTGACAACAAAATTTCCCTTGTGGATGAATAAAGTCTGTCTAAGTCTAAAAATATTGGTGGAGGATCAATAATCTGCTTCGGTCCTGAAAAACCCTCCCCAGTTTTCACTTCTGTCCTGTGCAGTTAAAATCAGCCTGGTTTCAGCTTCACGTTGGCTGAAGCTGCTTCTGGGTGGATCGTGACACAGTCAGAGCGAAAACTTTGTTCAAACAGGCCGAACACTGAGGGACTGACGCTGAGTCATCGCTGAACTCCTTCATGTCACAACAAACAGTGGAATCGAAACGCTTCTGTCGAGGACTCTGCTGAGGAATGGTCCTGAATCAGACGGCGGGGCTCTTCTTTGTGCCTGGTGATGCTGGACGGCCCGGCTGCAGCTGTCTGCGGATGTGCGACGGTCGAGGCCGAGCGTGTTTTTGCGTCGAGGTGAAGTCATCGGGACGTCACCCAGCAGCCGGGTCGCCCACAGATCGATGACAAACAGCGTTTCCAGAGCTTCCACCGCCGAGCGGCTGAGTTTCCAGGCGCTGACTCAGCCGTGGCTGCAGCTGCTGGGGGGATTCCCTCTGACATTAACCCTTTGTTTCATGTGTGTCGGCAGCTTCCAGGCCGAGGCGGTGGAGGAAAGGTGTCTAGGTGAGATGAGTCTGAGCTGGAATCCCCCGCCGGGGTTTACAGGGACTCTCTGATTGAAGGTGGAATGATCGATTTCACATTGACTAACAGGCTTCCAGTCAGAGCGATCAATAACCAGGTTTTCATGTCCACGTTCGTCCCGCCTCCGCCTTTATTCTCTGGTGTCTAATCCTTTCTACATCAGTGTTATTGGACCGTTTTTGACTCTCAGTACTTTTATACTATTCAACTTTTATACCAACAGTTTTATCATTTAGACTTTTGAGATATATTTATGTGACATTTTGGTTTGTCAGTTGTTTTTACATATATTTTTCCAGTTTTATATCATCAGACTTTTGGTTTTATATATTTCAACAGCTTTTTTTTAATTGTTTTTGACTTTTGATTTGATATATTCCAACAATTCTTTTATACTCAACTTTCCTTTTAATATATTTAAGCATTTTATGATTTTCACTTTTATTTTAATACATTTTTCAAAAGAACTTCAACCTTTTTTTCTGTTTAGTTTTGATGTTTATTACTTGTTTTTTTTTATATTTCTAACTAATTTTATATTTTTTGGGACTATTTTGTTTTTATATATTTTTGGTTTGGACTGTCGGTCATTCGCTGACATTATTTTTATCACTGTGATAAATAAAATCCGGTTAATTCATGCGTCACATTTTAAAGCAGCTGAATTTTAATTAATTTGTAAACTGAACTTGAATATATATTGAATATAAAAACAAAAGCAGGACAGAGCAGCTCTACTGGCTTCTAAAGTGACATAAATGTAAAAACTTATATATTAAAACCAGGCAAAGCAACCAAAAGCCACTGAAAGCAGAATTTTTCTTTAAAGAGAGACTTGAGTTTAGACTTTCTATTGTTTTCTTGATTTTACTGCTGCCTGTGTGGACTTAAAGGTGTATCTATTAATAATTTCAGCTTCAGTAATTTCAATTTCTGAATTTATTGTTTAACTTTAGACTTATTTTGACCTGATCTAACTTCTGTCACTGGGTTTGTATTCGTTTTTTCTCTTTATTGTTCAGTTTTCATCATATAATTTCAATTTTTAGATTCACATGGTCCATTTTTTCCAGCTTTGACGGTTTTAAAATTGCATTTATCATTTTTTAAAAAAAGTTTTAGCTCATTATTTTCAACTTTAATCATTTTGTCAGTTTGTTTATTGCTATTTTTTCTCTTTCTTTTGAGATTCTTTCATGGCTACCTGCAGTGTGGATTTTTTTTTGTCATTTTATATTAGAATATGTGTTTGTGTGGGAAGGTTTTAATCAATAATGGATCAATAACGGTTGAGATATATCCACAACAGATTAAAACACAAGACAAAAGTAGAGACTGACATAACGTCTTATTTCTGTTTAAATAGAATATACCTCAATATTTCTCTATTTTTTTCTTGATATTTATTCATCTGGAGGTTCCCAACCTGTGGCTCAGGGCCTCTGAAAAGGTCCCCTGATCAGTGACAAAACAGAGGATAATTTTTCTGACTCTTAATAAATTAAACGAACAGGTTGTGACCCTGTGGGCTCCTCAGACGTCTGAAAAACGTTAATCTGAGGAGTAGAAACCACTGAACCCGAAGGCCAGAAGGTCAGACAGCAGAGAGTTAATCAGCCTCCCTCCCCCCTCCGACACATTTTCATATTTCACATTATTTGGACGCATTCAGGAAATAGATTGGACCGTTTTTAGCACAATGGCCGACATTGTGCTTCTGTTTCCAATCAGATTTTTATTTTGGGCACATTTGCATTTAACCTCTGCTGAACCAGCTCGGCGGTATCTTTCCTCCGGCTGCAGAAACTCAGTCGAGAGCAGATTGCACAGCTCATTTCCGTCTCCAGATATGAGTGGCGTTCGAGCTGCAGGGAGCAGATATTGACTGATTGAGCCGTCTGTGGGCGAGCTGAGTGCTGCTGCAGCTACATTAGCTCCCATTGTGGGCAGCTAAATGGAGGGCGGACTGGAAATCGCTGGGAGGGAATTCAGGGGAAGGACAGTAAGCCGTCCACTTCCTGCTGCTCGCTGTGTAAACCTCCCGGCATCATAATGGGCTTCTATCAGGACACATTGTGCTGCAAATAGACGGATATTACTGCGTTATTGTGGTTTGTTGCTGCAAAGTTAACTTTCGGCAGCTGCGATCGGGGTCAACAATAGTTTTTCTCTTTTTCATTTGCCGCCTGAAAGATGGAGCGTCGAGGAAGATCATCCCGGCGCTCCGTCAGTCGTCTGTGGATTTAAAGTCGAACACATGGTGCAGACGTTGACAGTTTTCTGCAGTAAAGCGCGATTCCTGTCACTTTGGAAAATGTTGTGGAAATCATTAGAGTAATTAGCAGGGTTAGGAGTGGAAATGCTGTAGGAGGAGTGTGCTCTCCTTCCTCCTCTCAGTCTGGCTTCTGATCATAATTAACCATATCAAAGGCTTCGACTGGGGTGACGCAGCATCAGGGGACAAAGAGACGTAGTAAAAGCTCACATCTGACAACAAACCAGTGAATTATTTCCTTTATTTAGTGTAAAAAACAATCTGTTTTCAGCAAATACCCAGATTCAAATTAAACAGGTTATGTTCTCGATTCATCATGAGGTGAACGTGAGTCCGAAACTTTGGTTTGTACGGCAAACAAACAGCATAACCGTGTAAAGTTCGTACGTACATTTCTCATCTAAAATTTGTGCATATTTGTAGTTTTCATAGATATAACACTCGTACATGTCATGCTAGTAGACTTAATGCTCATACAGTAGGGGTGTAATGGTACACAAAAATCATGTTTCGGTCGGAACCCTCTGGAGTCAACGGACGCGCCGGCGTCAAAATGACATGACCGTTTTAAGATGACGTAGCAGTAAGACGCAGCTTCGCTAAATCTCCATTTCAACTTGTGTCCAAAGTGTGGATTTCTAACTATCTACCAGTTTTTGAATCGTGTTGATCGGCCAAGTAAAACCAGAGTTATGACAGATAATAAACACCATACTTTCTCCACGTTTGGAGCTCCTTACAGCTTTGGTCTGGTCCACTTGTTTTACTCTTTTTTCATACTTTACCAGGAAACCCAAGTGATCCCAGACGGGTGGTTTTAACCACGGTGGAGCGTCTTCCAGCTGTTAGCATTAGCCATCCCATTTGGCTAGCCGTACTTCACAGAAGGAGAATAAATGGTGCGTCACATCCTGTGTTCCCCTGGAAACTCCTGCTTGTTTTTAGTTCCGCAATACTGTTCAACTGTGAGACGGAGAAGGTCCAACACAACTGTGGGAACTACGAGGTTCACTATTAAAAACGATTCTGTACATTGGCCATTCTTAATAGTCTTAAAATGTTCGTACCGCGGTACACTTCCGAAAGTGCCTGTACCGAACGGTTTGTTTCGGTTCGGCGTATTGTTACACCCCTATCGTACAGGATTGGAAGCTATAATATTTATACATGCAACATTTATAGATGTAACACTCGTGCATGTATTATTTGTAATATTCATAATTTCGTAGACGCATTGCTAATGTGTTTTTTCTGGACCTAATGTTCGTACACGGAATTTTCAAAGACATATTGCTCATATTAACTTCCATGCATGTAGACTGTTATATTTGTACATGTATTATTGGGAGACACACAGGTAGTACATGTGATACTTAACATTCATAGATGTGATGCTCACACATGTTATTTGTAATGTTCAAAAATGTAGCAGTCGAGCATGTACTCTTCATATGTGTAACGTTTGTGTTTGTTCAAAGACGTAAACGTTGCACGTACAAAATTAGTAGGTGTAGTATTTGTACGTAAATGTAGAATTTACACATGTAACCCTTGTACACAGCCCAGATGTTATGTTTACGAACAGTACTTCAATAAATATTACTTCTACGAATGCTGGTGTACATATTCATGAAAGTGCTGTTCGTAAATGTAATAATTGCACATGCAGTGTTTATGGAAATCATGATCATTTGTAATATTCATAGCTGTAATATTCATAGACGCAGAGCCGGGTCGCCCATTAGGCAATATAGGTGAATTCTAAGGGCGACGTGGCCTCCAGGGGGTGCCACAAAATCAGGAAAAATTTCACCTTCAATATAAGTAATTAGTAGTTCTATTAAAACTAGTAATTACCATTAACTATTAAAATGGAAAAGGTCACATTGATTCAAATGTAAAGCAATTATTATTAATACAAAACAATGCTATTCGATTTCTTTTGTAAGCGTATGTAAATCCCTGATGTAGGGGGGCACCACGATGGTTAGGGCCGGCTCTGCATAGACGTGATGCTCATACATGTAACGCTCGCACATGTGTGTCATGTCTGTAGATGTAACATTCGTATATTTTATATAGCTACAAGGCTTGTAAATGAAGAGCTTGTACGCAGAGCCGGTCCTACCCAATGTGGCGCCCTAGATCAGGGTTCCCGCGGATCCTTAAAAAGTCTTAAAATGTCTTAAATTAAAATCCAGATAATTAAGGACTTAAATTGTCTTAAATTTACCGTAAATTTGCTGTCGGTATTAAATTTCCAGACGGTGGATTTAATGCCGATGGGAAAGTACTGTGGCCCGCCGTAAAACTTCTAATAGTTTGTATTTGTTTCATTAACTTACTGTGCAGTAAATAGGCGACTTAGCGATTAATAGATGTTATACGGGTCATTTTCTACCGCAGAAATTGGTGTGACATTTTTAGGTCTTAAATTACATTTGTTGAGGTCTTAAAAATATCTTAAAAAACATTAAATTTGAGCATGTAATTCATACATGTGATGTTTGTAGACGTAGCACTCGTAGATACGTGTATCAGTAATGTTCAAGAAAATGATGTTGTATGATAGACGTAGCATCGGTTCACCTGATCGATATGATCAATATGGTAACACTGGCTCTCCTGTCTCCATCAGGTCAGTCAGCCTCCCAGCGTTTTACTGGTGGAGGCCTTCTACGGCGGCTCTCACAAACAGCTGATCGACCTGCTGAAGGACAACATCGACGGTTGCTCCGTGTTCACGCTGCCCGCCAAGAAATGGCACTGGAGGGCGAGAACGGCGGCGCTGTACTTCAGCCAGACCATCCCCAGCTGTCCGTCATACAGGTGAGGCTGACACAGGTGACATCACACAGGTAACCCTTCAGCCTGACCTTCAACACAAGGACTGAATGATGTTTGCTTAATATTATGGTGTGGTGGCCATAACGCTTTGTGGATGCCCGATCCCGTCAGATCTTGGAAGCTAAGCGGGGTTGGGCCTGGTCAGTACCTGGATGGGAGACCGTGAGGGAACAGCAGGAAGCCTGGGTGGATGTAGTGTGAGAGTGAGTGGTTGGAGGGGCCGATAGCAGCCTGGCCTCCGTCAGTCAGGGCAGCTGTGGCTACATACATAGCTTAGCACCATAGAGTATGGAGTGAATGAATAATGCAATGTTGAGTGTCTTGAAAATCGCTATATAAAACCAATGCACTAGTATTATTATTATTATGATGTGTGGTACAATTTTTTTTTTTACCACCATCAAAGTGCGACTCAAACGAGCAGAACAGCATGAATTTATAATAAAGCCACTGACACACATTTTAAACTGAAAATAATGACACATGGTTGTATTAAATTGAAGCCTTTGCCTCGATATATGTTGTTGTGTTTACCCAAATCTGTGCAACGGAAGTGGAGAAGGTAGCATGACCTGTAGGCATAGAAATCAGGAAATATGTTGCTGCATTGTCTGATTTTGTTCAATATATACTTATTTACAAGCCTAAACTAAGTTCTGTCAAAGAATCTTGCTGAATTTTGAGAATTTCGTGTTTTCAGATTGGAAATTCTCTATTTTGAATCAAGGTGCATTGTTGAGATTTTAATTCTGCTTTGAAATAGGATAAATGTTCAGTTCTCCACTGAATATTTTAGCATGTAACAATCATAGATGCAATGATAATGCATGTAGTATTTATACAAGTAATGTTCATGCAGGCTCTATTCATACATGTAACGTCTGTACCTGTCCAATATATACACATAATGTTCGTAGACGTAGGAGTTGTACATACATTGTTCATACACATGATTTTTGTACATATATCATTCATATACAAGTAGTTGTACAATATTATTCGTGTACGGGATGTTTGTGCATCCAGTATTCATAGATGTAATGTTCATGCACGCCCTCTTCAGTCATGGGTTGTTTGTAGCTGTAATATACATCCATGTAATGTTCATAGATGTAGCGTTTGTGCATATATTATTCATGCACATGGTGTTTTTGCATGTAATATTCATAGTTGTAATGTCCATGGATGTAATAGTTGTAGAAGTAATGTTCGTGCACGTACTATTCATGCATGTAATGTTTGTAGCTGTCAAGTACATACACATGATGTTCATAGACATAGTACTTGTACATGTGATTATTTGTACATGTGATTATTCGTACATGTGATTATTCGTACATGTATCATTCTGAAGTGACGTTTGTGCATGTATTATTCTTGTATGAGATGTTTGTTTACGTAATGTACACAGTTGTAACGTTCATGGATGCATTATTTGTAGATGTTTTGTTCGTGCACGTACTTTTCTAACATATAACTTTTGCAGCTGTAAAACACGTAGGCGTGATGCTCATACATGTAGCACCTGTTACATTATTAGTAATATACATTATTAGTATAAGTGACCCTTTTTTATGTACTATACATGTAATGCTCATGCGTGTACACTCTATTCTTACATGCAACTTTTGTAGCTGTAAAACACGTACATGCAACGTTTATAGATGTTAGCACTTAGTATTGTATTGTATAGTACGTGTATTACTAGTATATATATGACATTTGTACATGTAATATTCATAGGTGTAATGGTCATGCATTATTATTCGTAGACGTAATGTTGGTGCACGTGTTATTCATACGTGTAATGTTTGTAGTTGTAATGTTAAGAGATGTGGCGGTTGTACATGTGGTGTACATGTGATATTTGTTCACGTAATATACATATATATGTTATTCATAGATGTTATGTTCGTGCACGTACTATTTCCACATGTAATGTCGATAGACGTAGCGGTTGTACATGCATTTTTCATGTACGTAACGTCTGTGTATTTATTACTCATAGTAGTAGTGCTCATGCATGTATTATTTGTATACATAACATTCGTGCATGTATTCTTCATACATGTAACGTTTATAGCTGTAATATATGAACATGTGATGTTCATAGACATAGCACTTGTATATGTGTTATTAGTATACGTGACTTTTGTGCATGCAATAATCATGCTTGTATTATTTACAAAAGTAATGTTTGTGTAAATATTATTTATATGTATAATGTTTATAGGAGTAATACACAAATACACATTGTTAAGATGCTCAGCGCTTGTACATGTGATATTCGTATATGGGACATTTATGCATGTTATATTATTTTGTGTAATGTTTGTACATAGTTCTGCAGACATAATACTCGTACACATGCTCCTAAATGTGATTTTTGTACATACAAAGATCATAGACGACCTAACAAACACTCCCCTGCTGTAGGAGTGTTAAACTGTATATCTCAGTGATGTTTCTGTAACTGAGGCAGTGAAGCTGATCAGCAGGATTTGACTACTGGTTTCAGAAACTCAGAGGTTTTAAACTGCTGACTAATATCTGATCATATCTGTGACCAGGGATCAATATGAGATCAGCATAAGTTTGAATGCCTCGGCTTTGATGTGTGTGCGATAATAGACCCACTTCATTCTGTTGTTTCCGCGGCTGACTCATTCTGCGATTGTGTTTTTAAGAAGGGCATCAAGAACAACAATGATTCACCGTTTGATTTCCTCCATTTAAATGTTCACAGGCTGCAGGGTGACATTATCAGACCTTTAATGCGCCTCGACATCGGCGACGTCCGAGCTTTCTTTTGCTTGTCAGAACCCAGTGACATCGAAAAATGAAAAACTGTGAACACGGTGAGGCGTTTCCATGAGTGATTTTCAGTTTGAGGCTGTAAAAAACAGCAGCTCTGCCACAGAAACCTGATATTTCTGCTGGAATCACTCAGTTTGACCTCAGATCTTCTGTGAAATGTTTCTGAGAACAACCTCGGATGGGTTTGTTTCTCTGCGACGGAGCACGTTTGACTCACTGCAGCCATGCTAACCGCTAACAGCAAGCAGATCTGTGAAGTTGTACTTCCACAGTAACCACAGTGCTTTGAACTAAATGCCAACACGCTAATGCTTCTAGCAGGTGTGTTCGCCATCTTAGTTTAGCATGTTAACGTTATTACAGATATTTGGCCGTAAATTTGGGTTAGGGTTAGCCCTTGAATGCATAATGTTTGGTCACGAAATACTTGTACACATTATGTTTGTGTCTATGTAATGTTTGTTAGCATAATACTTGTAATGTCAGTTGAAATATGTTGCTTGTATGTAAATGTTTAAAGATATAGTGCTTATACAGGCAGTTTTTGTATTTATAGCCTGATGTTGGCAAACCTCCTACTCGTGCCTGTAACACTTGTACACAAAACGCTCATATGTATAATGTTGGTTGTTGTACTACTCATCTATATAATGGGTACATTTTGTAGATGTATCACTATTTTTAGTGTAATTTCGATGTAAACCATTGTGATTGAACCTCCTCATCTCCACCAGCCTCTTTCTCCTCAGTTTGCTCTTTAAAACAATCGTCTATAGGCGCTTTATCATAGTGGGATAGATTGTTTGACTCATGCAGCGTGGAGACCGCCTAACCAGAGAGGAAGAAAATGTCCTGCTTTTAACCACAATGACGAACATAGCAGTTACCTGTGCCGCTCAAATCAGACTAATGAGCGCGCTGCACGAATGCAGCCACGTGAAACATGAACACACAGATGAGCATGTGTGTCCGTTTGGTTCAGTCTGGAGCCTTGGCAAGACTGAAATGTAGTCAACATTACACAGAACACCACAGAACCTGTCAGTAAATCCCTCTGTGGAGGCTCCAGATCCAGAGCTTCTTTAGATAAATCAGAACACAAACAGTTAGAGAGTTTAATCTCAGGAGGTTAAACCAGATCCTCCTCAGTCCACATGGATTCACTGAGCTCTGCTGAGGGTCTCAACCTGCCTCTCCACAGGAAGAATCGGGATATTCTTGGCTGCCAACGGAGTAAAAATAACTCATCTGGTTTGAGTCAGAACGGTTCCTGTTCCACTCTGCTACCGCAGGTCCAGGAAATGAGTCTAATCCAGGTCTGGAGTCTGAGCGACGGCTCGTGGAGAAGCCACATCAAAGTCCAGCATCCTGAGTTAAAATGGGAGGTGATGGAGGGGAGGCGATCCAGAGCTTCAAAGCTCCAGAGCACCGATGAGATTAACCCACTGAACTCCAAAACGTGCCAGGGAGTCGGAGAGACGTGTTGTCTTTTTAAAAATCCTGACCGTTTTTAGCCAGTAAGGTGAATTATTCTGTAGAAACAGAACAGGTCTTTGGATTTTCAACGTTTAGACGGTCCTTGATGTATTGTGTGTCACATGTCGCTCCATCAGGCAAAATAACCAAAAACAAACTTAAAATTGTGACATTTTATCAAATTTGCTGTACTCTACGTCTCATTTAAAATGATAATAATATTGCATTAGTTTTATAAAGCGCTTTTCTAGACTCTCAAAGACGCTTTACATTGCATCATTCATTCACTCCATACTCCATGGTGCTAAGCTACGTATGTAGCCACAGCTGCCCTGGGGTGGACTGACGGAGGCCAGGCTGCACCATCGGCCCCTCCGACCACCACCAACCACTCACTCTCACACTGCATCCACCCAGGCTTCCTGGTGTTCCCTCACGGTCTCCCATCCAGGTACTGACCAGGCCCAACCCCGCTTAGCTTCCCAGATCTGACGGGATCCACAAGGCGGTACGGCCACAAAATTCCTATTTGCTATAATCAGATTCTGCATAAACCAAAAATTTCTTCTCTCCTCTTTCCAATGATTCTCCATGACTGACTCAGCTGTGACCTACAGTCAAAAATTCAGGATGAACTGCAGGCAGTGTTTCCACAGACAGACTGAGAGGAAAGTCAAACCTACTGGTCCAATAAAATAAATGCAGCATGGCTCAGAAACAGTGAACAGAGGAGCGAGTTGATGGAAGATGCATCCAGCATGGTGAAACATCTTTCTACAGCTGATGAGCAGAGTAGAAAGGGAAAGATTGTAGAGGCTGGAAACATGGAAATAGTTGAATATCTACAACATGTGGAGACAAAATGACCACAAAGAGAACCGAAACAACAAAAACGGGACACAAAATGATAAAAAAAGAAAAACGAGACACTAAATGAGCACAAAGGACAAAAGATTCCCCTTCAAACAACCAAAACAAGATACAAAAGGACAAAGACGAGAATAAATGGCAAGAATAAGACACAAAGCAATACAACACAAGACACAAAATGACCACAAAGGGACAAAAGTGTCCCAAAGACACATTAAGCATTTAATACATGACACAAAATTACAAAAGCAAGACATAAAACCACTACATTCTGCACGGTGAAACATCTTCCCACTCTCTTTGTGTTTTTACAGCCTCTGTAAAAATGCAGATAGTTAAATATCTATAGTATGTGGAGACAAAACCACCATGAAGACACAAAACTGTCACAGATGCACATAAAGTGACCAAGACGAGCCACAAAATACCGGACAGGAAGCAGAACTTTCTCTCAGAGTCTGTAGAGGCTGTAAAAATGTCAGTAGTTAAACATTTATCGTATGTGGAGCCTCCATTTGTTTACAGTGTCATGGTGTCTTCACATGTAACTCTTGGTTCTCCTCTGCAGGGTCCTGTTCAGCAGCTCGGTTCTGAACCTGTGTGAGCTGGTGGCTCTCAGACCGGATCTGGCCCGGCTGAAGAAGGTTCTGTACTTCCACGAGAACCAGCTGGTTTATCCGGTCCGCAAAGACCAGGAGAGGGACTTCCAGTATGGATACAACCAGGTGCTGTCATGGTAAGAACCTGTCCTGTGGATCGTCCATTGATTCATTGATTAAAGCACAGATCTAGTTCTAGTTGCATCGAGTCTATATGAAATGCCGCTCATCGGAATGTGTTCAGACCTCGGGATTTTTCTCTTTACACCCTCAAATAAACTCTTACCAAACTTGTTTAATGCTTGAATATCTCCAGAAATAAAACTCCCACAGCCATGGAATCTGGTGAGGACACAGACGACTGAATGGCTCCAGCAGAATACAAATTTTTATTCATCAGTCTGAGGTTAAACTGAGGTTTTATTGTGGCCTCAGAAAACTAAAAGTACAGTCTTTGGTTAATTGGAACCTTGTCTTGTTATTCTTGCCTCACATCAAATTCTACTGATGTTAAAAGTTGGTAAAATGCGGACCAAAGACTGTATTTTTAGTAGAAATATAGATACAAGCACATACACCAATCCGGCATACCATTATGACCACCTCCTAATATTGTCTTGGTCCCCCTTATGTGGTCCAAAATGCTCTGAACCATTGGGAATCATGGACCAGAGGACCTCTCAGGGTGTCCTATGGGGTCTGGAACCAGGATGTTGGCACTGGATCCTTTGGGTACTCTGGCTTGTGCAGTGGGGCCTCTGTCCATCAAACTTGTTCCACTGCATCCTGTTGATGCTTGATCAGAATGGGCTGTAGGAAGTTTGGAGATCACATCAACATGTTGGACCATTGTCATGTTCCTCCACATGTTCCTGATTGGTTGATGTTGTTTCCATGTGGTGGGGTGCATTTTCCTCCAGTGACATTTGGGGTTTCCATTAGCATGAGGGAGTGTGTTTGTTGTGGGACAATGTTTATTTGGGTGTCTAAAGCACTATTCTCACGGGATAAGTATTACCTGGGGAACCCGTGTAATAAATAAATCACCCCCTTACGTCAGCTTTTTATGTGTCCCATTCTCACGGGATAACCAAAGTCAGCTTTTCCCCTGGATGATGTCAGCGCGTTACGTATTGCATAACACCCGCTCAGCGCTCACTTTGTTTTCACCACGGCTTGTTTGGAAATGAACAGTGGTAACAGAAGTACAGCAGTAACTAACAGCAGCAGTTTTAGAATTATATATATATATATATTTGTATTTTACTTTAACTTGGGGTTTGTTGAGTTGCACACTTTATCAATCGAGTCGGGGAATGACGTTCACTGATGCAGCCACTGCTTGAAAATGTTGGTTATTGAGCTAGCTGTGTATTACAGTAGGCTAAAGATAGAAAACATTATTCTTACCACACACTGTCCGGCAAGTGATCCACCATTTGGAGATGAATTTGCTCCTTCTTGTCTTTTTTCTCCATACGTGACGGGCCGATAAGCTCTTACCGGCCCTGGACCTAAAAGCTCCTCTAAACCCTCCAATGCAGCCTCCATCATTCGCCAAAAATTAATAAAAATGCGTCTAGTAAACAAAAACCGCCAAAACGCCTGTGGGGTCCCGCCCATTTCTGGCCAAATTCAGCCAAATATAGTAGGTAATTTTCCAGGGAATTTTTACTTCCCAAACTACCAACATGGCCGATTCTCATTGAATTAACATCACTGACGACCTCAGCAATTATTACAAATTACAACAGGTCCCCAGGTAATACTTGTCCCGTGAGAATCGGGCTTAAGTCTGATCAAGGTTTTCCATCAGAACACCACATAGTACCAATATGATCAATGCTATTCACTTCACCTGTCAGTGGTGTTTACACTTACAGGATCTTTATAGGACCACCATGGGTTGAATATTTAGGATTTTTTTTCATGTTTTCACTGCTAAATAATTGAAAATGTGTCCTCTGCTGGAGCCATTCAATCATTCTGATCTACTGGAAACTATCCTGCCTGTGTCCTCACCAAATTTCACGACTGTGGGAGTTTTATTTCTGGACATATTAAACCCTGAAAATGGCTTCACAGGTTTTTTTTTAAAATGAAAATACAAAAATTTCCAGCTCTGAAAACGTTAAATTCGTCTAAATTCATCCCAAATATCGGGTTCAAAATGAAATAAGTCAACTTTGAACTAAATCTGAGACAGTGGAGCAGCACTGGTGTCTGACTTGACACAAACTGACCCTCATGTGACTTTTCACGAGCTACAGCTGATTATTGATTATTGATCTGCACAATGTTTAAAATGTGCATAACGAGTGTAATAAACTATATGACATAAAAATGAAAAGGCGCTGTTGGTCTCCGGCCTCCTCAGCTGCAGTTTGTCTTCATGAGGCTGCGTGTGATTGGTTAACGAGCTGGGCCGACATGATTGGTTAATTGCCCGGGCTGGCATGGTGCTGTGTTTAATTGAAGTGGCTCTAGTTGTCATTAATCAGACGTCTAACGGTAACGAGGGGCTCGCCGCGGAAAACTGATTGTTGTTGATCTGCAGGGCGGCTTGTCAATAAGCAGCAGCCTCTCCATCTCCGCTAACGTCGTTAGAGCAGCATTAAATAACACAACACGGATCATTAAGAGACGTGGGATTGGACGGAGGCCAGCTCGCTGCACTAATCTGAGTTACAACACCGCACTGTGACACCGTGAGCTCACAGAGGCCTCAGGCAGTTATGCAGAATTAATCGACCTTTAAAATCACCCATCTGTGAACAGATATCTGCTCTGATCAATCAGAAGGATGCGCTCAGATGTTTGTGATTTTACATGTGAGATTATTTAGCATGCAACACGCCATTGTGGAGGAAAAATATTCTTATTGATGAGGCGTTTTTATGTTTTTTTTAATGCAGTTTCTGGGTGTTACATTTTTTTCTCACTGTAGTGAAATGTTCTGGTCATTTTGATGATTTTTCAGCAGGTTTTGGGCTTCAGAGGGTTGAAAGTATCTTCAGCTAATAGACCTAAATAACTCTGCTTTGCTGTTCCACCTGTACTTACCTGCCTCACTGTCCCTCAGCCTGGTGTCGGACGTGGTGGTCTTCAACTCGCGCTTCAACATGGACTCCTTCTTGTCCTCCATCCCCTCCTTCATGAAGAAGATCCCGGACCACCGGCCCAAAGACCTGGACCGCCTGATCCGCCCCAAGTGTGTGGTTCTGAGCTACCCGGTCCAGTTCCCTGATGTCAGCAGGTCAGTGTGGTCCTGGTCCTGAGGTTAGTCCTGCCCTCGGTGTTGGATTCGACTGCAGCCAATAATCAAATATTACTACGTCGTCTACATTAGATCCTCAAACAGCATCTACAGTCAGAGAGGAGAAACTTTAACAACAAGTAAAGTGTGTTTCTTCAGTCATTTACTGAACAGAAGTATCAATAGATGTGTTGTTCTTCTGTGTAAAGCGTTACTTGCCATTGGCATTAGAAGCTAATGTCACCTCTTTCCCAGAATACCATCTTCTTCTGAAAATTTACACCACTCTCCCATGAATAGCTCCTTTAGTTGCAGATATTTGAGGGTCTTCTTGCGTGTTCGGCTCCTTTCAAATGTCCTCCACAACAATTCAGTGATTCAGTGACGTGGATCTGTTCGCATACTGAGGATCTTTATCCTGTTAAAAGGTCACTTTGGACAATCAAAGGGGATAAACTTGAACACCACAAGTAGAAGTAGTTATATGGTATTCAACAGTCTGCAGTGTGTGGTATTTAACATCATATGTGGAATTTAGTGGTATATTTGGTATTTACCAGTGCATATGGTGTTTGACAGCGTATATTTTATTTAGCAGTGTGTTCGGTATTTAACAGTGTACACGGTATTTAGCAGCACATATAGTATATAACAGTTCATTATATGATATTTAATTGTGTTTATGGCATTTAGCCGTGTATATAGTATATAACAGTGCATTATATGGTATTTAACAGTGTATATGGTATTTAGTACTGTGCCGTAGATGGTTTTTAGCAGTGTATGTGGTATTTAGTACTGTGCTGTAGATGGTTTTTAGCAGTGTATGTGGTATTTAGCAGTATATATAATATATAAAACAGTGCACTATATAATATTTAGCAGTGTGTTTGTTTTTAGCAGTGTATTTGGTATTTAGTACTGTGCTGTATATGGTATTTAGCAGTATATTTGTTTTTTAATAGTGTATTTGGTATTAAGTACTGTGCTGTATAGGGTATTTAGCAGTGTATATAGTGTGTAACAGTACGCTATATGGTATTTAGCAGTGTATTTGGTATGTAGCAGTGTATTTGGTATTTAGTACTGTGTATGTGGTATTTAACTGTGTATGTGATATGTAGCAGTGTATTTGTTTTTTAGGAGTGTATTTGGTTTTTAACAGTGCACTATATGGTATTTAACTGTGTATGTGGTATGTAGCAGTGTATTTGGTATTTAGTACTGTGCTGTATATGGTATTTACTGTGGTGTATGTGGTATTTAACTGTGTATGTGATATTTAGCAGTGTATTTGGTATTTAGCAGTATATTTGTTTTTTAGCAGTGTATTTGGTATTTAGTACTGTGCTGTATAGGGTATTTAACTGTGTATGTGGTATTTAGCAGTGTATATAGTGTATAATGGTGCACTATATGGTATTTAGTACTGTGTATTTGGTATTTAGTACTGTGTATTTGGTATTTAGTACTGTGTTTGTGGTATTTAGCAGTGTATTTGGTATTTAGCGGTGTTTGTGGTATTTAGCAGTATATTTGGTATTTAGTACTGTGCTGTATAGGGTATTTAACTGTGTATGTGGTATTTAGCAGTGTATATGGTGTATTATGGTGCACTATATGGTATTTAGCAGTGTATTTGATATTTAGTACTGTGTATTTGGTATTTAACTGTGTTTGTGGTATTTAGCAGTGTATTTGATATTTAGTACTGTGTATTTGGTATTTAACTGTGTATGTGGTATTTAGCAGTGTATATGGTGTATTATGGTGCACTATATGGTATTTAGCAGTGTATTTGATATTTAGTACTGTGTATTTGGTATTTAACTGTGTTTGTGGTATTTAGCAGTGTATTTGGTATTTAGTACTGTGTATGTGGTATTTAGCAGTGTATTTGGTATTTAGTACTGTGTATATGGTATTTAGCAGTGTATTTGGTATTTAGTACTGTGTATATGGTATTTAGCAGTGTATTTGGTATTTAGTACTGTGTATATGGTATTTAGCAGTGTATTTGGTATTTAGTACTGTGTATATGGTATTTAGCAGTGTATTTGGTCTTTAGCGGTGTTTGTGGTATTTAGCAGTGTGTCTGCTAGTATCAGTGGCGGCGGCTGCAGGATGACTCTTCTTCTCCCCTCCAGTGTTTCTCAGCTCATTTTCAGATGCTAATGTGTCTGATCCAAAGCAAACTCACAGAGTGTAAGTAAGTGATTATATGCATGGCCGACAATCCCTGCACACGCCCGCGGTCCTCCCATCAAACACCGAGTCCGGCTCTTTGAAAATATAAAACGCTCTCAGAGACAAACGGGGGAGGAGGAGGAGGAGGAGGAGGAAGAACACAGCGGCCCACAGCCAACGTCTTCCTCTGTTTTATCATCACCATGTGGACACGGCAGGCCTGATCAATCGCTGTGATTGGATCCACAACAGATGTGAGCTCCAGCTACACTAGTGGTTTACAGTTACTCAGAAACTGAGCTCTGATCTCTGAAGTTTAACTTTGTGTTTTGTAAATCAGGGGAAAGATACCAGACTGATACCAGCAGTGTTGTCAGATTCACCCTGCAGGTGCTCCGACCTCCAGCGTTACTGAAAACGAGCTGAGTGGATTGAAGAAACGTCGAACTGAAACTGAAGTTTACGCTCAAGTTCACCTCAAGTCAGACCAGAACCTTCAGTGGGACCAGATTATGAAGTGGGACCTTCAGTGGGACCAGATTATAGACTGGAACTTTCAGTGGGACCAGATTATGAAGTGGGACCTTCAGTGGGACCAGATTATGAAGTGGGACCTTCAGTGGGACCAGATTATAGATTGGGACCTTCAGTGGGACCAGGTTATAACCTGGAACCTTCAGTGGGACCAGGTTGGAAACGGGAATGTTCAGTGGGACCAGGTTATAGACTGGGACCTTCAGTGGGACCAGGTTACAGACGGGAACCATGAGTAAGACCAAATTATAGACTGGGACCTTCCATAGACCAGCATCTTAAATGGTAGTAGGTTATACATTGTGCCTTTAATTGGAACCAGGTTATATACTGGGACCAGGTTATTAACTGGGACCTTCAGTGGGACCAGGTTATTAACAGGGAACTTCAGTGGGACCAGGTTATAGACTGGGACCTTTAGTGGGACCTGGTTATAGACTTGGACTTTTAATGGCACCAGGTTATAGACTGGGACCTTCCTTAGACCATGACCTGAAACGGGAGTAGTTTATAGATTGTGACCTTCATTGGAACCAGGATATGTACTGGGACCTTCACTGGGACCAGGTTATAGACTGGGACCATCAATGGAACCAGGTTATAGACAAGGGTCTTCCCTGGAACCAGGTTATAGACTGGGATCTTTAATAGGACCAGGTTGGAAACTGTGATCTTCAGTGGGACCAAGTTATAGATTATGACCTTCAAAAGGACCAGATTATAGACTGGGACCTTTGGTGAGACCAGGTTATACACTGGAACCTTCAGTGAGAGCAGGTTATAAAGTGGGACCTTCAGTGGGACCAGGTTGGAAACGGGAACCTTCAGTGGGACCAGGTTGTAGACTGGGACCTTCAGTGGGACCAGGTTACAGACGGGAACCATGAGTAAAACCAAATTATAGACTGGGACCTTCCACAGACCAGCATCTTAAATGGTAGTAGGTTATAGATTGTGCCTTTCATTGGAACCAGGTTATATACTGGGACCAGGTTATTAACTGGGACCTTCAGTGGGACCTGGTTATAGACTTGGACTTTTAGTGGCACCAGGTTATAGACTGGGACCTTCCTTAGACCATGACCTGAAACGGGAGTAGTTTATAGATTGTGACCTTCATTGGAACCAGGATATGTAAGGGGACCTTCACTGGGACCAGGTTATAGACTGGGACCATCAATGGAACCAGGTTATAGACAAGGGTCTTCACTGGAACCAGGTTATAGACTGGGATCTTTAATAGGACCAGGTTGGAAACTGTGATCTTCAGTGGGACCAAGTTATAGATTATGACCTTCAAAAGGACCAGATTATAGACTGGGACCTTTGGTGAGACCAGGTTATACACTGGAACCTACAGTGGCACCAGGTTATAGACTAGGACCTTCAGTGGGACCAGGTTATAGACTGGGACCTTCCATAGACCAGGAACTAAAATGGGACAAGGTTATAGATTTTGACCTTCATTGGAACCAGGTTATATACTGGGACCTTCACTGGGAACAGGTTTCAGACTGGAGTTTTCACTGGAACCAGGTTATAGACTGGGATCTTTAATAGGACCAGGTTGGAAACTGTGATCTTCAGTTGGACCAAGTTATAGATTATGACCTTCAAAAGGACCAGATTATAGACTGGGACCTTTGGTGAGACCAGGTTATAGACTGGAACCTTCAGTGGGAGCAGGTTATAAAGTGGGACCTTCAGTGGGACCAGGTTGGAAATGGGAACCTTCAGTGGGACCAGGTTGGAAACGGGAACCTTCAGTGGGACCAGGTTACAGACGGGAACCATGAGTAAGACCAAATTATAGACTGGGACCTTCCATAGACCAGCATCTTAAATGGTAGTAGGTTATAGATTGTGCCTTTCACTGGAACCAGGTTATAGACTGGGACCATCAATGGAACCAGGTTATAGACAAGGGTCTTCACTGGAACCAGGTTATAGACTGGGATCTTTAATAGGACCAGGTTGGAAACTGTGATCTTCAGTTGGACCAAGTTATAGATTATGACCTTCAAAAGGACCAGATTATAGACTGGGACCTTTGGTGAGACCAGGTTATAGACTGGAACCTTCAGTGGGAGCAGGTTATAAAGTGGGACCTTCAGTGGAACCAGGTTGGAAATGGGAACCTTCAGTGGGACCAGGTTGGAAACGGGAACCTTCAGTGGGACCAGGTTACAGACGGGAACCATGAGTAAGACCAAATTATAGACTGGGACCTTCCACAGACCAGCATCTTAAATGGTAGTAGGTTATAGATTGTGCCTTTCATTGGAACCAGGTTATATACTGGGACCAGGTTATTAACTGGGACCTTCAGTGCGACCAGGTTATTGACTGGGACCTTCAGTGGGACCAGGTTATAGACTGGGACCTTTAGTGGGACCTGGTTATAGACTTGGACTTTTAGTGGCACCAGGTTATAGACTGGGACCTTCCTTAGACCATGACCTGAAACGGGAGTAGTTTATAGATTGTGACCTTCATTGGAACCAGGATATGTACTGGGACCTTCACTGGGACCAGGTTATAGACTGGGAACATCAATGGAACCAGGTTATAGACTGGGATCTTTAATAGGACCAGGTTGGAAACTATGATCTTCAGTGGGACCAAGTTATAGATTATGACCTTCAAAAGGACCAGATTATAGACTGGGACCTTTGGTGAGACCAGGTTATACACTGGAACCTTCAGTGGCACCAGGTTATAGACAAGGACCTTCAGTGGGACCAGGTTATAGACTGGGACCTTCCATAGACCAGGAACTAAAATGGGACAAGGTTGTAGATTTTGACCTTCATTGGAACCAGGTTATATACTGGGACCTTCACTGGGAACAGGTTTCAGACTGGAGTTTTCACTGGAACCAGGTTATAGACTGGGACCTTCACTGGGAACAGGTTACAGACTGGAGTTTTCACTGGAACCAGGTTATAGACTGGGACCTTCACTGGGAACAGGTTACAGACTGGAGTTTTCACTGGAACCAGGTTATAGACTGGGACCTTCACTGGGAACAGGTTACAGACTGGAGTCTTCACTGGAACCAGGTTATAGACTGGGACCTTCACTGGGAACAGGTTGGAAACTGGTCCCATATACACTGTTACTGCAGTGAAAACATGACAAACAGTGTTTCATGATGTTTTAGCGCTTAAAGATCTATAGGGAGCTCTAACATACAAACCAGGGCTGATTGACTGATTAATTATTAGTTGTTGAGCAGAAAACTATGAGGGTTGAGGTTCTAGACTGCGTTCCTGATAGAAAACACTGACTGGTGATTAGTTTTTCCTTGTTCTACTCTTGGCTTCAGTCTGCAGGTTGTTTCTGAGGTGAAGAAAAGCTGCCGTCCCAGCAGCAGCAAACAAACGCCGTCTTTTTGTGTTTCGTGGAGGCGGTGTGCTGTGTGTGAATGCTGCCAGGCCTCTTTGGCCTCTTTGTGGTCGCTGTGTTTGCGGTATCCATCTATCAATCGGCCTTTGAGCGGCGGGCTGCTGTAATTGAATAGTGATTGACCCGAGGCAGCAGAGACCTGCAGCGGGACACAAAGACGTCACATCCATCACGGCGAGCAGCGGGACGCCGACTTCTCCACGAGTATTGTCAGAGTGAAATCAGATCAATGAGGACGCCACGTGATCAGCAGGTGCCTGAGCGCCTCCAGCTTTTCTTCTTCTCTGCTGCTTTTTTGTGCAGCTGCTGGTCGTCAGGTGGCGAGCTGCAGGCGGCGATCTGATTCCTAATGAGCAAGGATTTGTTGCTCCCGCAGAAGTATCAGCTGTAAACAAGTTTCATAGTTACAGTCCTGCTGTGGGTGGAAGATTCAGTTTTATATCAATCAGCTGTTTGGTCCTTAAAATGTCAGAAAATTGAGAAAAATGTCTTCAGTGTTTTCTAAAAAGTTTTGTCCTAAGATAATCAGTTTACTGTCAAAGGGGGGAAAGAAACCAGAAAATATTCACATTTAAGAAGCTAAGATCAGAGAAACGACTCAACAAATCGATTATTAAAATATGACAGCTGCAGCTCTACATCTGGATGAAAATGAAATTAAAATTAATTCAGTGAGGCAAATTTTAAAATGAGAACTGTGATGGAGTATTTTAGTTTCATCAGTTTGTAAAAATTAAATGATAATGTTATTGTTAAAGTTTGATCAGTTCGACCTGTTCTACTGCCGTTATTTAAGAATCTCTTTCCATTCTTATTCCAATCTATTCAGTCGTCGTCGGATGTCAGAAACACATTTATGAACTCAACAAAAAGCAGCAACAAAGCAGCCGAGACAAACTGCTACCATACAGGCAACGTTTATAAAAAGCTGATGTCAGGTCATGAACATTATCGTTACTTACAGGAAGATGAACCAAATCAGAGCTTAAAGTAAAAATGAAATGCGATTTCATCAAAATGACTCATGTGTTTAAAGGGGGACGGTTGCGCTTGAAGAGGGACTGTTGAGCCTAAATGGGGAAGGTTGCCTCTGAATGGAGACCGTTGAGTCTGGAGGGGGACGGTTTTACCTAAAGGAAGACAGTTGCCTCTGAAGGGGAACAGTTGCGTCTTAAAGGGGAGGGTGGCATCGGAACGGGAACGGTTGCACTCGAAGAGGGATGGTTGCGCTAAAAGGGTGATGGTTGCCTCTGAAGGGGGACTGTGGCGTCAAAATGGGGACGGTTGTCTCTAAAGGGGGACCATTGCCTGAAGGAAGACCATTGTCTCTGAAAGGGGACGGTTGTGCCTAAAAGGGGAAAGTTGCCTCTCAAGGGTAGCAGTTGATTCTTAAAGGGGAGGGTTGCCTCTGAAGGGGCACTATTGCACCTAAAGGAAGACAATTGTCTCTGAAGGGGGATGGCTGTGCCTAAAGGGGCAAGGTTGCCTCTGAAGGGGGACCGTTGGCTGAAGGAAGACAGTTGTCTCTGAAGGGGGATGTTTGTGCCTAAAGGGGAAAAGTTGCCTTGCAAGGGGAACAGTTGCATTTTAAAGGGGAGGCTTGCATCTGAACGGGGACGGTTGCACTTAAAGGGAGATGGTTGATTCTGAAGGGGGACAGTGATGTCCAAATGTGGACAGTTGTCTCTGAAGGGGGACGGTTGTGCCTAAAGGGGGAAGGTCTCCTCTCAAGGGGAACAGTTGATTCTTAAAGGGGAAGGTTGCACATGAAGAGGGACAGTTGCGCTTAAAGGGTGATGGTTGCCTCTGAAGAGGGACTGTGTCGTCAAAGTGGGGACGGCTGTCTCTGAAAGGGGACTGTTGTGTCTGAAGGGGGAAGGTTGCCTCTGAAGGGGAACAGTTGCATCTTAAAGGGGAGGCTTGCATCTGAACGGGGACAGTTGCGCTTAAAGGGAGATGGTTGCCTCTGAAGGGGAACAGTTGCGTCTTAAAGGGGAGGGTTGCATAGGAACGGGAACGGTTACACTTGAAGAGGGACGTTTACAAGGGTTAAAAGGGTTTAAAGGGTGATGGTTGCCTCTGAAGGGGAACAGTTGTATCTTAAAGGGGAGGTTTGCATCTGAACAGGGACAGTTGCGCTTAAAGGGAGATGGTTGCCTCTGAAGGGAGACAGTGATGTCAAAATGTGGACAGCTGTCTCTGAAGGGGGACAGTTGCGCCTAAAGGGAGAAGGTTGCATTTGAAGTGGAAAAGTTGCGTCCGAAGAGGGACTTTTGTATCTAAAGGGGGATTGTTTTCTCTAAAGGGGGACAGTTGCGCTTAAAGTGGGATGGTTGCATCCGAAGGGGGAGTTTTGCATCTGAAGGGGAACGGTTACGTCTAAAGGGGGACGGTTGCATTTAATGGATGATGGTTGCATTTGAAGGGGGATGGTTGCTTCTGGAGGGGGACAGTTGCATCTGGAGGGGGAGAGTTGCATCTAAAAGAAGATGGTTGCCTCTAAAGGGAGTCGGTTTTGTTCCTCTCAGCTTCAGACTGAGATCCTGCCCACACAGTAACTGAGCTGCAGTGAATTGTGACCTTGATGTTTAATCAGAGGTGATGTCATCATTCCGATCAGCGTGGCTTTATCAATAACTTCATCCCCCCTCCTCCTCCTGTTTTTATTGGCTCCAGTCAAACGTCTCATTTGTGAAATGGATCATTGAATCAAGTTTTCCAAAGGAAGAAGGAGGCAGAGGCACGAACACAGCTGAGGCTGAAGCAGAGCAGAGCACCGTCCACTTCTGTTCACCTCTGTCTGTCTTTAAAACAGTGTTTTAACGCAGAACTAAAACGTCTGTTAATGCAAACCTTTTACAAATGGAAGTTGAAATGCAGAAGATAAACAGTGACTGCAGAGTTCACAAATTAAACTGATTTGTATTAAACATTTCTCCTTTCCAAAAACTGATATTTGATGATTAACTAACCTTTGAAAAACAGACTATTTAAAAAACAACTCCTATAAAACGTGTTCATGCCCCTGGAGTTTTCCTTTCATCTTCCCCTTTTTGTTTTTGACATGAATTCACAAAGATTCTTTCATGTCAGGGTGAAAACATTTCTACAAAGTAATGTCAAATAATTAAAAATGTAAAATAAGAAAATGGAAATGGAAAGGAAGGAATATGTCACATGTATAAACCTACCTAGAGCAGGCCGTCTTCAGAAACTAACCGAGCAAGAAAGAGGTCAGTGTGGGAGGCCACAAGACAAGTATGACTCCTCTGAAGGAGTTAGAAGCTTCAGCAGCTGAGAGTGGAGAGACTACAACTGTTGACTGTTCTTCACCAGTCAAAGCTTTATGGGAGACAGAGAGAAAGACTCTGTCGGAAAAAGCTCAAGTTTAATCTGGACTAGAGTCACCAGAAGACATGTGGAGACTCTGAAGTCAACCGAAGAAGGTTCTTTAGTCTGATGAGACCAAAATGGAGCTTTTTGTCCATCAGACTAGACGCTATGTTGTACAATGAACACCAAACACTGCACATCATCTCAAACACACTATCCCCACTGTGAAGCATGGTGGTGGCAGCATCATGACGTGAAGCATAGTGGTGGCAGCATCATTAGTAAGGAAGGTAGTAACAGCATCATGATGTGAAGCACGGTGGTGGCAGCATCATGATGTGAAGCATGGCAGTAGCAGCATCATGACGTGAAGCATGGCAGTGGCAGCATCATGACGTGAAGCATGGTGGTGGCAGCATCATGACATGAAGCAAGGCAGTGGCAGCATCATGACGTGAAGCATGGCAGTGGCAGCATCATTAGTAAGGAATGGTAGTGGCAGCATCATGATGTGAAGCACGGTGGTGGCAGCATCATGATGTGAAGCATGGTGGTGGCAGCATCATGATGTGAAGCATGGTGGTGGCAGCATCATGATGTGAAGCATGGTGGTGGCAGCATCATGATGTGAAGTGACAGCATTATGGCAGCATCATGTGAAGCATGGTGGTGGCAGCATCATGACATGAAGCAAGGCAGTGGCAGCATCATGACGTGAAGCATGGCAGTGGCAGCATCATTAGTAAGGAATGGTAGTGGCAGCATCATGATGTGAAACACGGTGGTGGCAGCATCATGATGTGAAGCAAGGCAGTGGCAGCATCATGATGTGAAGCATGGTGGTGGCAGCATCATGATGTGAAGCATGGTGGTGGTAGCATCATGATATGAAACATGGTTGTGACAGCATTATGATGTGAAGCATGGTGGTGGCAGCATCATGACATGAAGCAAGGCAGTGGCAGCATCATGACGTGAAGCATGGCAGTGGCAGCATCATTAGTAAGGAATGGTAGTGGCAGCATCATGATGTGAAGCACGGTGGTGGCAGCATCATGATGTGAAGCATGGTGGTGGCAGCATCATGATGTGAAGCATGGTGGTGGCAGCATCATGATGTGAAGCATGGTGGTGGCAGCATCATGATGTGAAGCATGGCAGTAGCAGCATCATGACGTGAAGCATGGCAGTGGCAGCATCATGACGTGAAGCATGGTGGTGGCAGCATCATGACATGAAGCAAGGCAGTGGCAGCATCATGACGTGAAGCATGGCAGTGGCAGCATCATTAGTAAGGAATGGTAGTGGCAGCATCATGATGTGAAACACGGTGGTGGCAGCATCATGATGTGAAGCAAGGCAGTGGCAGCATCATGATGTGAAGCATGGTTGTGACAGCATTATGATGTGAAGCATGGTGACGAAAGCATCATGATGTGAAGCATGGTGGTGGCAGCATCATGATGTGAAGCATGGTGGTGGTAGCATCATGATATGAAGCATGGTGGTGGCAGCATCATGATGTGAAGCATGATGACGGAAGCATCATGATGTGAAGCATGGTGGTGGCAGCATCATGATGTGAAGCATGGTGGTGGCAGCATCATGATGTGAAGCATGGTGACGGAAGCATCATGACATGAAGCATGGCGGTGGCAGCATCATGATGTGAAGCACGGTGGTGGCAGCATCATGATGTGAAGCACGGTGGTGGCAGCATCATGATGTGGGGATCGCCACAGGCTTAATCCTGTAACTGCAACCAAAGGTGCATCTCCTAAATTCTGCCTTGAAGGGGGTGGTTACTAAGCAATCACTCATTTTGCTGTTAGTATTTGTAATTTATTGGCATTACTTTGAAGAAATCTGATTTCGCTTTGACAAGAAAGAGTCTTTATTTGTACATTCGTGTCCAAAAAGCTAAATAAATGGTCCGTCAAGGTTCTTTTTCTGCTGTAACTGATGACCTGCTTGTTATTTGGTTCAGGCTGCTGCCCAAACACAAACTCCTCCGCCGGACTGCACATGGCGATGACCAGAAACCTGCTAGTGATCAGGATCCACATCAGTCCACATCTGGACCCACAACAGATCTACATCAGTCCACATCTGGACCCACAACAGATCCACATCAGTCCACATCTGGACCCACAACAGATCTACATCAGTCCACATCTGGACCCACAACAGATCCACATCAGTCCACATCTGGACCCACAACAGATCTACATCAGTCCACATCTGGGCCCTCAGCAGATCCACATCAGTCCACGTCTGGACCCTCAGCAGACCAGGACCTTGTTGGTGAGGTGGACGCTGCAGACCAGGTGAAGCCTCTGCACATCGTGTGGCCTCACAGGTGGTGAGTTTCAGTTTCATCACCAGACGTGTTCAGTCGACACAAACTGAACCAGCTGCAACATTTTTTTATTATTTTATGATAGAAAAGATTTAGAAAAGATTAAGTTTAGATTTAATGTCTGGATGTTTGAGACAGGAGTGAGCCTTTCCACAAACACAACCTGAAAGAGACTCTTTATCCAGATTTGTTTTTTCAATCAGCTGTTGATGATCATTAAAGAAATACTATATCTCTATATTATATTATTTATCTATATATTATACTTTTATTATGAAAATAGAATCAGCGTTTATAAAAGTCTGATTGCGATGGAAACACTTGTGGACTGTTGACATTGGTAAAAGAAAAATAATATGCAAAAACATGATAAAAATTGTTTTCTTTTAAAAAAAATGTTAATGTTATTAAAAAGAAAAAAAGGTAAATGTTAGTTGTGGGTCAGAGTTAGATTGACACTTGAAATCACTTTAAAATAGTCTTAAAATCAGCAGTTCAGCATCATAAAATCAGTTGAAATCATCGTCTAATTGCGGCTCGGTGTCAGATTGCGACGCAGATTCTTAGGTAGGGATTCGGACTGTGGGTCAGAGTGGTGCAGGTTGTGGTTCAGGGTGTCAGGTTGTGGTTCAGGGTGTCAGGTTGTGGTTGCGGTTCAGGTTGCGGTGCTTCGCCTCAGCCTCACCTTGTGTTGTATCAGTAACAAAGCAGCGCGCTGTAATCTGCCGTGAGCGGACAAACACAGATGGATTACGGCTGCAGCCACGAGCTGCCGGCTGTGATTCTGAAATGAGGATTTCCACAGAGCCTTCTGTTAATCTCTGATTGAAGCTGCATCTCATCAGGTTTTGGGTTTAATCTGTGGGTGGCCTGGATCCTCAGATTACAGCCCGTCTTACTGCTGCTGCTGCTGCTGCTGCTGGGGGGTGAACAGCTGTTCCAGGTGTAGCTGCTGCAGCACCGGAGCTGGTTGGTAAATCTGTGGGGCTTTATGTTGATCAGGATCAGCTTTTACCTCCAGAGGACTGGAGTCTGATTAGAAACAAACAAACAGCAGATTACACAGTTTAACATGACCGAGCTCTGATACCTGCTGCTGCTCCACCAGAGTCCAGTCAGACGTCACAGTTTAGAATCAGCTGCTGCTCATAAACACGTGAAACAAACATTAACATGAAGACCTGAACGCCTCAGCAGCCCTGCAACCATCACCAGATGACTTCTGCAAGTCCCGAGTCATAACAAGACCAGAGACCTCTCCGGGTGTCGGATTATGACAAGTCCCACTCCTCTTCAAGTCCCGAAATTTCTGTAAAGACCCAAGTAATCCAAAAGTCCCAACTCGTGACATCTCCTGAGTCCCAAATGCTCAACAAGTCCAGAGTCATGACAAGTCCCAAGTTCTCTGCCAGTCCCAAGTCTAGACAAGTACGTACTTCTTTACAAGTACCAAGTCTTATGTAGATCCTGAGTCATGATAAGTCCCAGGTTCTCTTCACATCCCTAGTCATGACACATCAAGTACCAACTCCTCTGCCTCTACAAGTCCAGAGTCATGACAAGTCCCAAGTCATTTGTAGATCTTGAGTCATGATAAGTCCTGAATCCTCAACAAGTCCAGAGTCATGACAAGTCTCAAGTCATCTGCATGTCCGAAGTAATCCATAAGTCCCGAGTCGTGACAAGTACAACTCCTCTGCATCTACCAGAGTCAGTCCAGAGTCATCTGCACGACCCGAGTAATCCACAAGTCCCAACTCGTGACATCTCCTGAATCCCAAATGCTCAACAAGTCCAGAGTCATGACAAGTCCCAAGTTCTCTGCCAGTCCCAAGTCTAGACAAGTACGTACTTCTTTATAAGTACCAAGTCTTCTGTAGATCCTGAGTCATGATAAGTCCCAAGTTCTCTTCACATCCCTAGTCATGACACATCAAGTACCAACTCCTCTGCCTCTACAAGTCCAGAGTCATGACAAGTTTCAAGTTCTCTGCCAGTCCCAAGTCTAGACAAGTACGTACTTCTTTACAAGTACCAAGTCTTCTGTAGATCCTGAGTCGTGATAAGTCCCAAATTCTCTACATCTCCCTAGTCATGACACATCAAGTACCAACTCCTCTGCCTCTACAAGTCCAGACTCATGACAAGTCCCAAGTTCTCTGCCAGTCCCAAGTCTAGACAAGTACGTACTTCTTTACAAGTACCAAGTCTTATGTAGATCCTGAGTCATGATAAGTCCCAGGTTCTCTTCACATCCCTAGTCATGACACATCAAGTACCAACTCCTCTGCCTCTACAAGTCCAGAGTCATGACAAGTCCCAAGTCATTTGTAGATCCTGAGTCATGATAAGTCCTGAATCCTCAACAAGTCCAGAGTCATGACAAGTCTCAAGTCATCTGCATGTCCGAAGTAATCCATAAGTCCCGAGTCGTGACAAGTACAACTCCTCTGCATCTACCAGAGTCAGTCCAGAGTCATCTGCACGACCCGAGTAATCCACAAGTCCCAACTCGTGACATCTCCTGAATCCCAAATGCTCAACAAGTCCAGAGTCATGACAAGTCCCAAGTTCTCTGCCAGTCCCAAGTCTAGACAAGTACGTACTTCTTTATAAGTACCAAGTCTTCTGTAGATCCTGAGTCATGATAAGTCCCAAGTTCTCTTCACATCCCTAGTCATGACACATCAAGTACCAACTCCTCTGCCTCTACAAGTCCAGAGTCATGACAAGTTTCAAGTTCTCTGCCAGTCCCAAGTCTAGACAAGTACGTACTTCTTTACAAGTACCAAGTCTTCTGTAGATCCTGAGTCGTGATAAGTCCCAAATTCTCTACATCTCCCTAGTCATGACACATCAAGTACCAACTCCTCTGCCTCTACAAGTCCAGACTCATGACAAGTCCCAAGTTCTCTGCCAGTCCCAAGTCTAGACAAGTACGTACTTCTTTATAAGTACCAAGTCTTCTGTAGATCCTGAGTCATGATCAGTCCCATGTTCTCTACATGTCCTTAGTCATGACACGTCAAGTACCAACTCCTCTGCCTCTACAAGTCAGGAGTCATGACAAGTCCCAAGTCATTTGCAGGTCCGGAGTCATGACAAGTCCTGAATCCTCAACAAGTGCAGAGTCATGACAAGTCCCACGTTCTCTGCCAGTCCCAAGTCTAGAAAAGTACGTACTTCTTCATAAGTATCAAGTCATCTGCATGTCCGAAGTAATCCGTAAGTCCCGAGTCGTGACAAGTACAACTTGTCTGCATCTACCAGAGTCAGTCCAGAGTCATCTGCAAGACCCGAGTAATCCACAAGTCCCAACTCATGACATCTCCTGAGTCCCAAATGCTCAACAAGTCCAGAGTCATGACAAGTCCCACGTTCTCTGCCAGTCCCAAGTCTAGAAAAGTACGTACTTCTTTATAAGTACCAAGTCTTCTGTAGATCCTGAGTCATGATAAGTCCCAGGTTCTCTACATGTCCCTAGTCATGACACATCAAGTACCAACTCCTCTGCCACTACAAGTCCAGAGTCATGACAAGTCCCAAGTTCTCTGCCAGTCCCAAGTCTAAACAAGTACGTACTTCTTTATAAGTACCAAGTCTTCTGTAGATCCTGAGTCATGATAAGTCCCAAGTTCTCTTCACATCCCTATTCATGACACATCAAGTACCAACTCCTCTGCCTCTACAAGTCCAGAGTCATGATAAGTCCCAAGTTCTCTGCCAGTCCCAAGTCTAGACAAGTACGTACTTCTTTATAAGTACCAAGTCTTCTGTAGATCCTGAGTCATGATAAGTCCCAAGTTCTCTGCCAGTCCCAAGTCTCGACAAGTACGTACTTCTTTATAAGTACCAAGTCTTCTGTAGATCCTGAGTCATGATAAGTCCCAAGTTCTCTACATCTCCCTAGTCATGACACATCAAGTACCAACTCCTCTGCCACTACAAGTCCAGAGTCATGACAAGTCCCAAGTCATTTGCAGGTCCGGAGTCATGACAAGTCCTGAATCCTCAACAAGTGCAGAGGAATGACAAGTCTCAAGTCATCTGCATGTCAATCATCCATAAGTCCCGAGTCGTGACAAGCACAACTTCTCTGCATCTACCAGAGTCAGTCCAAAGTCATCTCCAAAACCTGAGTAATTGACAAAACCCAACTTACGGCAACTCCCAAGTGCAAGTCTTGAATCCTCAACAAGTCCCGAGTAATGACAAGTCCCAAGTCATGTGCAGGTCCCGAATCATGACAAGTCCTGAGCCCTCTGCAATGCCTGAATATTCATCAAGTACCAACTCATAATAACTCCTGAGACCTGTGCACCTCCTGAATCCTCAACAATTCCCAAGCCATGACAAGTCCCAAGTCTTCTGCAGGTCTCTGCAGTCCAGACTCATCTCCAAGTCCTGAAAGCCCTTCAAGTCCCAAGTCCTCCATAAGTCTTGAGTCGTGATAAGTCTAGAGTCGTCTGCAAGTCAAAAAGTCCCAACTCATGACAACTCTTGAGTCTTGTGCAAGCCCTGACTCCTTAACAAGTCCCGAGTTCTCTTCAGGTCCCAAGTCATGACAAATCCTAAATCCTCTACAACTCTCAAGTCATGATTAGTCAAGTACTAACTCCTCTGCCTCTGCAAATCTAGAGTCATCTGCAAGACCGAGTAATCGACAAGTCCCAACTCTTCTGCAGGTCCCGAGCCATGACAAGTCTTGAGTTCCCTGCAGGTCCAGAGTCATAGTCCTCTTTAAGTCTCAAGTCATGACAAGTCAAGTGACAACTCGTCTGCCTCTGCTTGTTTGAACTCAGGAGATTCATCACAGACGGAGCTTCACATGTTTACAGAGCAGGACTTCACTGGACTTGACTAGTGTTGCAGGAGCACTGGGAGCAGAGCATCGTTGCACAAGGACACACTTCGACGGGGACGAGGGTTACATTTAATTAAGGCTTTAGATTTTTTTTAGGGACAGTTTCTGGACTCATTAACCAAAAGAGACTGGATTCCACCTCAGAGCAGCTCTTTACGTCACCTCATGAATGAATGCGTCTGTTTTATTTGCGTAAACTGAGGTTGAGTGTTTCACAGCAAAACGTGTTTAGACTTTCCTGCCGAGTGTTTGACGGTAAAACGTGTTTTGGTTATTTTACTCTCAGTCTGTGTGTTAATGAGCTCGGCCTCAGTTTCGTGCTTTTCACGCTCACATTGTGAGTCTCAGTAAATACTGTTTGAATTTTAAAATGCACCTCTTGGGTTCAACATGAAGCAGAATTTTTAATCACTCATCTGTAAATGAGACCATCAGAGTTTCTTCTTCTGGTTCCTGATGCATATTAATGAGCGCGCTGGCCTCCACTGAGCATGCTCAGTGCTTCACGCAGGGTATCTGCTCTGATTCTCACTCGAGTTCATGTGGATTCATCTGGGAGCTCAGCGAGGAGGGACCATGGTGAGGATGATGAAGATGAGGATGATATTAAGGGTGATGATTGTGGCGATGAGTGTGTTTGTCTTCTCAAGATTTCCTGACATTAAATACTATATCTTGCTTTTTGAAAATTCAGCTTCATATTAAACAGGGCTGCAGCTGACAACTATTATGATCACTGAATAATCAAGTATTCAGACTATGAATAGCGCAGTTACTGAACAGCTCAGAGACACACAAAAGACACTAAGCAACTAAAAAAAGACACAAAATGGACTGAAAATAGACGCGAAACAACCAAAAAGAGACACAAAATGACTAAACAGACACAAAATGATAGAAAAGATGTTGATTATTTTCAGAGTTAATCATTTAGTTTCTCAAATGTCAGCCTATAAAGAAAACAAACGACCACAAAGACACAAAATGACTGAAAAGAGACACAAAATGTTGATTTTATGGGAAACAAAATGAAATTGCGTTAATTAAAATAAATAATTCAACAAGGTCTGTTATTTTCACAGGTTCGCTACTAAGCTATAAATCCTGAGGTCTTAAAATACCTAGTTTTTCTGACTCATGTGAGGAGCTAAAAAAAAGTTTGGATTGAGACCATTTTCATTAAATATGAGTTTGGACAGATTTGTGAATTTAATGACAAAGTGTGAATTTGAAACTTCAGTTCCATATAAAATATGGCTGCAACTGACAACTATTTTGATCGTTGAATAATCAAGTATTTGGATTATGAATAGCACCGTTACTATACAGCTCAAAGAGACACAAACTGACTAAAAAAGACACAAAATGGCTGAAAAGTGGCACAAATTTACTAAAAATTAGGGCTGTTCTGGATAGTAATTGCCATTCTTTGAATATTCGGGTCCAGTTAATAACGACTATTCGAATAATTGATGACGACGACACCGGAGTTGGCAGCTCGGCGTACTAGAACCATGGTGGTGTTCTAGAGCCTTGGTGGCGCTCGGCAATGCTCAACAGCGTTTTACAGCCTCAGCGACGCTCGGCAGCGCTCGGCAACACTCGGCAGCACTCGGCCACACCTGATGGTGGCAGGCACGACTATTCAAATGTCAAAATTATTATCCGAATATCATCACAACGAACGAATACTCAGATATTCGGATATTTGAATATTCAAAGATTCAAAGTTTTTATTGTCATGTGCACAGTAAACAAACACGTTTCCCTGTGCAATGAAATTCTGACTTTGCTGTCCACTCAGAATACCAGCAACAAGTATAAAAATAGTACATAAAAAATAAAATAGAAATAAAACAATGTAAATATGAACTGTAAAGTGTATTTAGTGCAAATAGGATGTGCAAAAATGCAAAATTTAAAAGTGACATTCCAAAAATTAACAATGGTTGTGCAAAATAATGTAAACAGAAGATAACTTCAATTTTCAAATATATGGATTTTAAAAGTGTCCTTAGTGTGATCCGGTCAACTGTTGGGGATTCTGATGGCAGTGGGGTAGAAAAATACGGGACCAGCCCTAAAAAATAGACACAAAACAACACAAAGAGACAAAATTACTGAACAGAGACACTAAATGACACAAAAGAGGCTGAAAATTTGTGTAGTTTCTAAGATGTTAGCCTGTACAGAGACAAAAAATTACTTAAAAGAGACACAAATTGGCTAAAAATTGACTCGGCACAACTAAATGGAGACACAACCTGACTTAAAAAGGCATAAAATGGCTGAAAGGTGACAGAAATTGACGTAAAATAGACACAAAACAATCAAAATTGCTTAAAAGCGACACAACTTGACTAAATAAAGACACAGACAACCTGAAAAGCAACACAAATGGCTGAAAAGTGACTAAATAAAATCATGTGACTCTGATTGAAGATAAATTAACTAGACAAGGCCTCTGTTTTTCACAGTTCATCATTTAGTTTCTTGATTTATTGACTGTATCTGCTGAACTATGAATCCTTTGGTCTTAAAATATCCAGTTTCCTGTCACATGTGAGGAGCTGAGATCAGAAGTTTGGATTGGAGGAGTTTGAGATGGTGTCAGGTTGTGTGTTCGGGCTGAATCTGTGTTTGAACTGTGTCACTGTATAAATGCGAACATGTGGTTCATGCTGTTAATTAACAGTGTTGGAGGGGGGAGGACGGGGGAGGACGGCAGCCCCGTTATCTCCCCCTCTCTCAGCCTTTGTCCTCTCCTGTATCAGCGCTCAGGGATGGAGGATTGGTGGCTCACAGAAGGAGTTAAAAAGGTTTCGGGGAAATGAGGGAATTATCTCGGTGTCCGCGGGGAGTCGAGCTGCGAATGAGAAGAAATAATCTGCTCGCTAATACGTCACCTTAGGAAATCACCGCTCTGCTGTTTGACCTTCACACCGCCGCTCGCTGCTCACGGCTTCAGAACCGACTGGGATCAGGTGGAGACGGGTCGGACCACCAGCACCTGAACGTCACACCTTCATCACCGAGCAACGTTGTTTGAAATCAGAGTGGCGGCGTCCCAGTAGCTCAGCTGGTTCCATACCTTTCCTGTCTGGAATGAATCAATCTTCACACAACCGCAAAGCGATCCTGTTAAAACTAATAGAAAACTAAATAGCTCGCATTTGTCTCAAAAATTCCCCGGTTGCAGAGCTCTATCATTAAACCAGTTTGTTTTGAAGACATGAGCTCGGGTTGGAGGTCATTAACCTACACAGAAGTCTTTGTCTTGGTGCCCGTTGCTAGGGAAACCCCCACAATGCTCTCTGCTTCAACATGAACTGCCTGTAGTCTGAGTGACGCCTCCTCTGGTCTCTACAGTATTAAACAGTAAGAGGCTCCACCTGGTGGAACAACCAGGTACTACAGCTAATCTACAACACATGTTCTAACATGCGTGTTCTTTATCTGGTGCGTAATCAGTTATTATATTTTAATTGATTAAATTGACAGCAATGAATCGATCGATCTTCATGCTTCCGCTTGGTGGTTAAATCAGTGTGTTTGTTTTAAGGGAACACGACAAAAACCCTGAGCTGTTCTTCAACACTCTGCTGAAACTGAAGGAGAGACGGCTGGACTTCCATCTGTCGGTGCTCGGAGAGACATTCACCGACGTACCAGGTAGAAACACACGAAACACACAAATATGACGCACACTCACACATCAAACACGCAAATATAAAACGCAGTGACACATCAAACACACACATGTTAAACATACGTCAGACATTCACACGTGTTACGCACATGTTTAAAGTGTCTTTGTTGAAGTTCCTTCGGTGTTCATTGATCTATAAATGTTGTCTTCCTGCGGCTCCTCAGTAAAGATTAGTTATTTTTGGCGCAAAAAATTACCCAAGCACAGAGCGAAGATGAAAGTCAGAACAAGACTGGAGTCAAAAATTAAAACTATAATTGCAGTCCGAGACAGAACTCTAGATCAAGTCTTCTATAAGTGCTAAATCTCAGGACCACCACCATTTAAACTGGATGATAATGCGCCTACTGAGCTACTAGAAGGTGGAGGAGTTTCCTACTTGTCTATGTGTGGAGGAAACAAGCACTGGTATCATCCAGACGACCAGGATCGAACCCCTAATCAATCTTTTCAGTCTTCTTAACTGTAGAATCCAAAAGCTTTGACGTTGAACAGTTACTGGACGTAAGTCTGGTTCTATGTGGGAAACATAACAACGGAGGTTTGTTATGTTAGAATATGTGGTGAGTTTACGCCGTTATTGACGAGAACATTGAGATAACTTTCTGTCTGGCATCAAGACCCAGACAGCCCTTTCTTGGGCCTCTCAGAAGAATCTACCTTGGAGTAGGACCTTTGTTCTCCCCTGAAAATGACGGTCCGACATGGTTCCTGTGGTCAGAACATGCATGAAGGTTCAAGCTGGCCTGAAATCATCTTGAAAGGAGTTTGACACGGATGTTTCTGTGGTCAGAACTATAAAAATAATAATGCATTAGTTTATTGCATCATTTATTCACTCCATACTCCATGGTGCTAAGCTACGTATGTAGCCACAGCTGCCCTGGGGTAGACTGACGGAGGCCAGGCTGCCATTCTGCTCCATCGGTCCCTCCGACCACCACCAACCACTCACTCTCACACTGCATCCACCCAGACTTCCTGGTGTTCCCTCACGGTCTCCCATCCAGGTACTGACCAGGCCCAATCCCGCTTAGCTTCCCAGATCTGACGGGATCAGACATCCAGAAGGCGGTATGGCCACCTGACAAAGAGGTTTGAGCCACTCTAAAGGGATCCTGAAAGAGGTTCTCTGGTGGGAACAAACTCAAATGCTCAGGCCACCCTAAGACGACCCTAACAGGTTCTACGGGGACGGTTCCTGTGGTCAGAACATGCATGAAGGTTCAGACCACTCTAGAATTACCCTGAAAGTAGTTCTACAGGGATGCTTCTGTGGTCAGAACTGACAGAGGTAAAGAGATCCTGGCAAAGGTTCTACAGAGACGTTTCTGAGGGGGTTGGAACAAACACAAAGGTTCCACAGGAATAGTTCTGCAGTCAGAGCACTTGAAGGTGCAGGCCACCCTAAAGAGATCCTGAAAAAGGTTCTACAGAGAGGTTTCTAAGGTCAGAACAAAGGCAAATGTTGAGACCGACCTAAGATGACCCTAACAGAGGTTCTACAAAGAAGGTCCCTGTGGTCAGAACAATCATTGAGGTTCAGGCCACCCTAAGGCCACCCTAACAGAGGTTCTGCAAGGACGGTTCCTGCAGTAAAAAACAGCCTGGTCTGTCTGGTTTGTAATTCAGGTGCTTCCTCAGTGTGTGAATCCACATTTCTTCATTCAGGTTATCGATACAGAACATGTACAACAGCAGATGTTGAGCCTCTTTGACGTGGAGGAACCCAGAGGAGAACCATGGAGCTCACCTTTTCCTCACGTCCTCTTTAGTTTCCAGCTGAAAGTTGGTGTTGGTTGAGTGAGAGCAGCTCTGCCCTCAGTTTCAGGTGAATCATCCCCTGCAGGTCAGGGACGCCGTTTAATCGATGGTATCATCAGCTGATGATGCGATAATGAGCGTGTGTGTGTTTTAAGGTAATGATCAGACACACTCTGAGATATTGAGGCGTAAAGTTTTAGTGCAGCACAAACAGCCGACTGTAAATCAGCTTCACGAGCGCAGCCAGGCAATCACATTAGGACGACTTTAATGACTTTGATTTTGTTAATAGGGTCACAGTATTGATTCTGTTCACCTGCTGCGGAGCTGCTGTCACAAACTCTGCACTCTTAGATCCTTAATATTAATAATTAACCAACAGAACGTCTGCACACTTAATCTGCCGCCTTTAATCTTCAGCAGCAGCTCCGGTTCCTCTTTAGATTTAACTGCATACAGATTAAAGTTCATCTTGTTTCTCCTCCTGCAGAGATCTTCTCCGAGGCCAAACGTCTGCTGGACTCTCACATCCTGAACTGGGGTTACCTGCCCAGCAAGGACGATTACCTGCAGGTGTTGTGTCAGGCCGACATCGTCGTCTCCACCGCCAACCACGAGTTCTTCGGCGTCGCCATGTGAGTCCCTGATTTCTGTCTTCATTCACCACTAAGCACATACAAAGTATTTTCTTCAGTTCTGTAAAATATTTTGCCTGAATTTTGAGAATTTTAAACACTTTTAGAGCTGGGAAATTTTCGCCCTTCAATATCTCCAGAAATAAAACTCCCATTGAAATTTGGTGAGGAAACAGACAGAATAGGTTCTAATAGATCTAAATTGTCAAATGGCTCCGACAAAGACACATTTTTATTTAATGGCCCTTCAAAGCTAAAAAAAAAAAAGTGGAAAATGTTCAAATGAGGGTGGTTTTGTTATCCCAGAAAGTTCCTGTAACTCTATATATATGGGTGGATCCATGTTTCCTACTGAAAATACAGTCTTTGGTTGACATTTCACCAACTGTTGAGGCAAGACAAAGTTCCAGGTTTTAGATTTTACGACAAAATGGTGATGAGTCCGTTTTAAGGGGCTGCATGGTGGCTCGGTGGCTCATTTTTAAATTACCGGAATGACGTCATATTTGCCAGTATTAACCGATGATTATCGAACGCTGATATTATGGTGCATCACTAGTTATTATATGTGCGAAGTTACAAACTCATTCAATGTTGTCTTCATGTTGAAATGTAACAATATATAGGGCTTAAGTTGATCCAAAATGGACAGTTTTGTGTCATTTTGGACATTTTTTTTTGTCGTTTTAAAAGGTTTTAAGTTATTTTGGACAGTTTTAAGCAGTTTTGGTCAGACTTCGATGTGTGGTTAGCATGGCGTTTATTTAGCATCGTTAGAATTTCATGTGAGGCAAGTATGTCAAGGCAAGGCACCAGTTTTTTGATATTTTGACAAAATTATGATTTGGACTGACTGATAAAAGCACAAAAACTGGTGTTCACAGGGTTCTATATAGTGTCATACATGTTCGAAGTTACAAGCTGCTTCCATGTTGTCTTCATGTTGAAATTTAACAACATGAGATTAAATTTGCCTCGGATGGATGGATGATGGATGAATAAATGAATGGATGGATGATGGATGGATGGATGGATGGATGGATGGATGGATGATGGATGGATGGATGGATGGACTGTTGGATGGATGGATGATGGATGGATGGATGGATGGAGGATGGATGGATGGATGGATGATGGATGGATGGATGGATGGATGGATGGATGGATGGATGGATGGATGGATGGATGGACTGTTGGATGGATGGATGGATGGATGGACTGTTGGATGGATGGATGATGGATGGATGGACTGTTGGATGGATGGATGGATGGATGGATGGATGGACTGTTGGATGGATGGATGGATGGATGGATGATGGATGGATGATGGATGATGGATGGATTGATGGATGGATGGATGGATGGATGGATGGACTGTTGGATGGATGGATGGATGGATTGATGGATGGATGGACTGTTGGATGGATGGATGGATGGATTGATGGATGGATGGACTGTTGGATGGATGGATGGATGGATTGATGGATGGATGGATGATGGATGGATGGATGGATGGATAGATGGATAAATGGATGGATGGATGATGGATGGATGGACTGTTGGATGGATCGATGGATGGATTGATGGATGGATGGACTGTTGGATGGATGGATGGATGGATTGATGGATGGATGGATGATGGATGGATGGATGGATGGATGGATAAATGGATGGATGGATGATGGATGGATGGATGGATGGATGGATAATGGATGGATGATGGATGGATGGATGATGGATGGATTGATGATGGATGGATGGATGGATTGATGATGGATGGATGGATGGATGGATGGATGGATGGACTGTTGGATGGATGATAGATGGATGATGGATGGATGGATGATGGATGGATGGATGGATGGATGGATGGATGGATGGATGGATAGATCGATGGATGGATGAAGGATGGATGGATGGATGGATGGATGGATGGATAGATCGATGGATGGATGGATGGATGATGGATGGATGAATGGATTGATGGATATTTTACTTGGTTTTGGTTCCCAAATAACAAATGAATGAATGAATAATAAATGAATGGATGGATGGATGATGGATGAATAAATGAATGGATGGATGGATGGATGGATAGATGGATGATGGATGGATGGATGGATGGATGGATGGATGGATGATGGATGGATTGATGGATGGATGGACTGTTGGATGGATCGATGGATGGATTGATGGATGGATGGATGATGGATGGATGGATAGATGGATAGATGGATGATGGATGGATGGATATGGATGGATGGATAAATGGATGGATGAATGATGGATGGATGATGGATGGATGGATGGATGGATAATGGATGGATGGATGGATGATGGATGGATGGATGGATGGATGGACTGTTGGATGGATGGATGGATGATGGATGGATGGCTGGGTGGATGGATGGATGGATGAAGGATGGATGAAGGATGGATGGATGGATGGATGGATGGATGGATGGATGAAGGATGGATGGATGGATGGATGGATGGATGAAGGATGGATGGATGGATCGATGGATGGATGGATGATGGATGATGGATGGATGAATGAATGAATGGATTGATGGATATTTTACTTGGTTTTGGTTCCCAAATAACAAATAAAGTAAACACGGTGCAGCAGCATATTTCCGGAATTCTGTCCAAACAGACACAGACTTCACTATGAAGAGATATCCATCTAAAAACAAAATAATTTATAATAAAGCTTTTTTTTATTATTGATATCAAGGCTAATACAAAAAAGTGTTATATTAAATAATAGAAGATCTGGATAGAATCAACTGTTGTATTTAAAACAAGATACAGGATGACTAGCTGGTGCTCATAACGACCAAAATAAGATAAAATAATTGAGCTTCACCTCAGCCTTCAGTCAGGTGGTCTCATCACATCAGAGACTCTTTGAAACCAGCAGAGTCCTGCAGAGTCCTGCAGGTAAACTGAGACTTCAGTCACCTGAGTTCTGCAACTTCGGCTCTGATCAGGTGGATCTGAGCTGCAGGCCGAACAGCAGCGGCCAATCAGACGCCACGCTTTGTGAGCAGCGGCCAATCGTGCGGCTCCGTCTGATCTCCACCTGATTCATGTCTGGGCTCGGTTTGCAGGCGACGCTTCTTATTGATCTGCGAGGAGTCGAGTCCACAAACACAAACACGGCAGAGTCTGCAGGAAAAACAAGCGACTCCACAGAAGAACAAAGTGGAGTCCAGCGGTCTGAGCAGAGTTACAGCTCGAGTTCTTCAGCTCACCTTTAAACTGACCCTTCAAAGCAACACAGATATCACACAGCTACGTTATTCAGAAAAGCTGTTTCCATGTTCCGTGAAGCTCAGAAACTCCTTGTAGAAAAAGTTAAAAGCCTCCCTCAGAGAGCAGAAAAACTTTCAAGACAAAACTGAGGATGTGTTTGTGAATGTTGTGGTTTCCATTAAGTTTTATAATGAAACGGTTTGGAAGGTGGTTAAAATACATCACAGAAAACGCAGCTACATAAGCTAACAGACAGTAAAGCTAATGGAACAAGGGTAACAGACCATGAAGTGAAGCTATGACACAGTGGAGCTAACAGACACTGGAGCTAACACAGTGAAGCTAACAAACAAAGCTAACACACAGTGAAGCTGATGGTTAAGCTAACAGACGGTGAAGCTAACGGGTACAGGCAAACAGACAGTGGAGCTACCAGATAGTGAAGCTAATGGACAGAGGCTAACAGACCATGAAGTGAAGATATGACACAGTGAAGCTAACAAACAGAAGCTAACAGAGGAGCTAACACATACTGGAGCTAACACAGTGAAGCTAACAAACAAAGCTAACACACAGTGAAGCTGATGGTTATGCTAACAGACTGTGAAGCTAACGGATACAGGCTAACAGACAGTGGAGCTAACAGATAGTGAAGCTAATGGACAGAGGCTAACAGACCATGAAGTGAAGCAATGACACAGTGAAGCTAACAGGCAGAGGGGCTACCAGACAGAGGAGCTAGCACACAGAGGAGCAAACAGACAGAGGAACTAACAGACAGAGGAGCTAACACATAGAGGAGCTAACACTCAATTAAGCTAACAGACAGTGAAGCTAACGGATACAGGCTAACAGGCAGTGGAGCTAACAGATAGTGAAGCTAATGGACAGAGGCTAACAGACCGTGAAGTGAAGCTAACAGACAGTGGGGCTAACACACAGTGAAGCTTACAGACAAAGGCTAACACACACCAAAGCTGATGGTGAAGCTAACAGACAGTGACGCTAATGGACAGAGGCTAACAGACCATGAAGTGAAGCTAACAGACAGTAGCTAACTGACAGTGTCGCTAATAGACGTAAAGCTTAAACACCATTAAGCTAAGACACAGTATACCTAACAGACAGTGGAGCTAACAGACAGAATCTAACAGACAGTAGCTAACAGACAGAGGCTAACAGACACAGGCTAACAGACAGTGGAGCTAACAGACAGTAAAGCCAACAGACAGTAAAGCCAACAGATAAATAAAATGAATGGAGGTATTGGCAGTATCTGCAATGACTGTCGACCTCTCACTGTTCCACTCCGCTAATGAATCCTGAGCTAATTATACTCAGAAAGAAGAAGAAGAAGGTTTTCCCAAGTGGGTGTTGGTGTATTTGTGTTTGTCTTTGATCCAGAGTCAGCAGGGACCAGGACCGAGCCCCCCTCTACGGCACTCTGCTGGTCCTCATCTTAGCTCTGACTGTACAAACACTCTGATTATCCAGGATTATATGGAGAAATGTGTTTTAATATTGACTTCTGTGGGAGTCCATCACAACATGGATCTGTAATGATGACATACTAGCAGGCTAACATGCTAAGTATTAACATTGCTAATATGCTAATATTTTCTGTGAGTGTATGTGCGCTCCTGTACTGATTTATTATTTTAAAATGCTAGGGGATGGAGATTTGAACACAATAGGCCAACAAATTAAAAGCCTTAGCACAGCTCAACAAAATAAAATCATAATTTTAGGTCAGCAAAATAAAATATCCTCATGTTGACAAAATAGTATCCCCATTTCAACCAAACAAAACAGCCTCCAGCTCTGGTCAACAAAATAAAAGTACTAATTATGGTTTAATTTTTGATTTAAAAAAGGTTATCACTGACAAAATTAAAGCCTGACTTCAACTCAACAAAATAAAAGCACTTCACATTAGCAAAATCAATCCATGAGCTCAGATTAACAAAATAAAAGCCCAAATTCAGCTCAGAATAAAATAAGAGCTTTAGTTCAACTCAACAAAATAAGAGCCCCAACTGTCACAGGTGTATGTAAAGCAAAGTTTTATATGTGTGAACTTCATGTAAAAAAAAAAAATAAAAGTCCCAGTTGAGCCAAATTAAACCAGCCTCAGGTCCAATCAACAAAATAAAACTGCACAACCCTAACAAATTTAAATAAATAAAAGCACTTTGCGTTGACAGAATAAAAGTCTGGCTTCTGCTTAACAAAATAAAAGCATGAGCTCAGATCAACATAATAAGGGCCCCAGTCTGTTAAAGCACCAGCTGTCAGAGGGTCAGTGAGGTAGCTGCTGCTGTGAACTAGTCTGTCGGAGTAGAAACAGTAGAACCGTCTGTATTTGGGGCGACACTCTGATCCTCATTAATGCTGATTGTGGTTCCATGTGATTAATCCGGGTCATCAGCTGAGTCCGTTAACGCCCCGCAGCCAGGATGGAGTCATCGAGTCCAGTTACACATCACATAATTACATCTGAGATGAACCGCCTCCAAACATTTACGTCACTGAACTGAAGCGACCCCTGACACCACGGCAGCTCTGACCTGAACCATCAGAACCTCTCAGAACCAGCGGCGTCTCTTTGTACTTTAACTGTACAGGTCTGAAGGTGCTGGCTGTGTTTTAATGTGTTGCAGGTTAGAAGCCGTCCACTGTGGCTGTTATCCTCTGTGTCCAAAGGCGCTGGTGTATCCTGAGATTTTTCCAGGTAAACACACCTGGACTACCTAAACCACTAATGCAGCACACTACCTGTACTACACACCTGAGATGCTTGTTGTTGTTCTTCCTCTCTCTCTTTATTGCAGCACAGCACCTGTACTCCACACCTGAGCAGCTCTGTAAGCGGCTTCAGGGTCTCTGCAGGAGGCCAGACGTCGCCCGAAGACAAGTTGTCGCGGTAGCTACACAAATTGAGCCACACATGTGCACAAACACTGCACTACATGTCCCACAATGCACCTGAACAGTGTCTGTCATCCGATTGAATGGTCCATTTGAACTTTAGAAATAGTTTCAAGGTCCTGTTAGCTCAGAGTTAGCTTTGTACAGTTAGCTCAGAATTCACTGCAAGGTTCTGTTAGTTAGCTTGTTAGCTCCTCTTAGCTTAGTTCGCTTCCTAAATTTATCTCAGAATTGGTTTCAAGGTCCCGTTCCCTCAAAGTTAGCTTCATAGAATTAGCTCAGAATTAGCTTCAGGGTCCTGTTTGCTTGGAGTTAGCTTTGTAAAATTAGCTCAAAAAAGATTTCAAGGTCCAGTTAATGCAATTAATCTCTTAAAGTTAGCACACAGTTACCTTTGAGGTCATGTTAGCTTTGAGTTAGCTTCTTGGAGTTTGCTCAGAATTAGCTTCAGCATGCTGTTGACTCAGAGTTAGCTTCGTACAGTTAGCTCAGAATTCACTGCAAGGTTCCGTTAGTTAACTTCCTAGGGTTAGCTCAGAATTAGCTTGAAGGTCCTGTTAGCTTAGTTCGCTTCCTAAATTTATCTCAGAATTGGTTTCAAGGTCCCGTTCCCTCAAAGTTAGCTTCATAGAATTAGCTCAGAATTAGCTTCAGGGTCCTGTTTGCTTGGAGTTAGCTTTGTAAAATTAGCTCAAAAAAGATTTCAAGGTCCAGTTAATGCAATTAATCTCTTAAAGTTAGCACACAGTTACCTTTGAGGTCATGTTAGCTTTGAGTTAGCTTCTTGGAGTTTGCTCAGAATTAGCTTCAGCATGCTGTTGACTCAGGGTTAGCTTCGTACAGTTAGCTCAGAATTCACTGCAAGGTTCTGTTAGTTAACTTCCTAGGGTTAGCTCAGAATTAGCTTGAAGGTCCTGTTAGCTTAGTTCGCTTCCTAAATTTATCTCAGAATTGGTTTCAAGGTCCTGTTCCCTCAAAGTTAGCTTCACAGAATTAGCTCAAAATTAGCTTCAGGGTCCTGTTTACTTGGAGTTAGCTTTGTAAAATTAGCTCAAAAAAGATTTCAAGGTCCAGTTAATGCAATTAATCTCTTAAAGTTAGCACACAGTTACCTTTGAGGTCATGTTTGCTTTGAGTTAGCTTCTTGGAGTTTGCTCAGAATTAGCTTCAGCATGCTGTTGACTCAGGGTTAGCTTCGTACAGTTAGCTCAGAATTCACTGCAAGGTTCTGTTAGTTAACTTCCTAGGGTTAGCTCAGAATTAGCTTGAAGGTCCTGTTAGCTTAGTTCGCTTCCTAAATTTATCTCAGAATTGGTTTCAAGGTCCCGTTCCCTCAAAGTTAGCTTAATAGAATTAGCTCAGAATTAGCTTCAGGGTCCTGTTTACTTGGAGTTAGCTTTGTAAAATTAGCACAAAATAGATTTCAAGGTTCAGGTAATGCAATTAATGTCTTAAAGTTAGCACACAGTTAGCTTTGAGGTCATGTTTGCTTTGAGTTAGCTTCGTGGAGTTTGCTCAGAATTAGCTTCAGCGTCCTGCTAGCTCAGAGTTCACTTTTAAAGTTAGCTTGGAATTTGCTTCAGCGTACAGTTAGCATAATGGTAGCTTCTACGTCCTGTTAGCTTAGAGTTAAGTTCTGTCTCCAATTAGCTTAGAGTTAGCCTGTAAATCCAGTCAGCTGAGAATTAGCTTCTAGCTCCTGGCTAACTTAGTTAACAGGATACAACATGTAACCCTCAGTGTCACAGATGGAACCAACCTGGTCATGAAAGGCTTTTATTTTGCAAGAGAGAAACAGTCAGATTCAAAGCTAAAGGCTGTAGAGCTGCAGATTTATTGCTCCTTTAATTTTCATGGTTCTGGTTCTGCAGGTTGACACCTCCTCCTACTCCTGGGCCGCTTTGAAGCCAAGGTTCCAGACTTTACTGACAGACGAGCGTCCCTGAACGCACCATGGACATCTGGGGGTCCAGTGGTTTGGATCAGTCCGGGTCATCTTTGCCTCCTCTAATCTCTCAGTCAAAGCGGGTCTGGACCTGTTAATGTCCCGTCTCCTGAGCACAGACTGTCAGTGTTTGGAGGGTTAACGTGTTGAATCTGTCATGTTTCAGAGGCGGAACCACTTCATGTCTCTATGCAGATTCCTTTTATTCTTCATTGGACTGAGCTGCAGCTAGAACCTGCTCCCTGAGCTGCCTGGTCCTGGTTTCAGTTCTGGTCTTGGTTGTGGTCCATTATTATCAGACAAGTTCGAACACAGTTCTGCATTTAAAGGTTGATTTTTTTAGCCTTTTTTAAATGATGTCACACTTTTTAAGAAACTATTTTATTAACAATGAAAACTTTTTTACATTTAAGTTTTTAAAAATGAAGTCAGTAACATTTCATCCTGTTTGGATCGAGTGAAATGGATCAAATAAAACGTTTATGTTTGAGAAAAAGACTCGACTGAACTTAAAGCTGGCAGAAAGTAGTGAATCGTGTTTGTAGTCCAGAATCAGCTGCTGGATGGTGGGTAATGGAGTCAGAAATCCTGAAAACATCACATTATTATCTGTTGTCCCTGAACGCATCGAATTGTCGTCTGTTGACCCTGAGCACCTCACACTGTTGTTTGCTTTCCGTGAACGCATCACGCTGTTCTCCGTTGTCCTTAAACGCAATGCGCTGTTGTCGGTTCTCCCTAAAATCCTCATACTGTCATGCTGTTGTCTGTTGTCCTTAAACGCATCGCCCTGTTGTAATTTGATCTTTATCGCATCATGCTGTTATCTGTTGACTCTGAACGCATCACGCTGTTGTATGTTGATCCTGAACGCATCACGCTGTTGTATGTTGATCCTGAACGCTTCATGCTGTTGTCTGTTAACTGCAGACTCATCACACTGTTGTTTACTGTCCCTGAATGCATCATGCTGTTGACCCTGAACGCATCATGCTCTTGTCTGTTGCTCTCACACTGTTGTATGTTGACCCTGAATGCATCACGTTGTTGCATGTTGATCCTGAACGCATCATGCTGTTGTCTTTTGACCCTGAGCGCATCAAACTGTTTTCTCTTGTCCTTGAATGCCTCACACTGTTGTATGATTCCAATGAACATCTCACACTTTTGTTTGCTGTTCCTGAATGCATCATGTTGTTGTATGTTGAGCCTGAGCACATCATGTTGTTTTCGCTGACCCTGAACGCGTCACACTGTTGATTGCTGTCCCTGAATACATCACACTGTAGTCTGTTGATCTTGAATTGGTCACGCTGTTGACCCTGAACGCATCTCGTTGTTGTATGTTGACCCTGAATGCATCACACTGTAGCCTGTTGATCTTGAAATGATCACGCTGTTGACCCTGAACGCATCACATGGTTGTATATTGACACTGAATGCATCTCATTGTTGTATGTTGACCCTGAATGCATCACATTGTTGCATGTTGATCCTGACCGCATCACAGTGTTATATGTTGATCCTGAACGCATCATGCTGTTGTCTTTTGACCCTGAGCGCATCAAACTGTTTTGTCTTGTCCTTGAATGCCTCACACTGTTGTATGTTTACAGTGAACATCTCACACTGTTGATGTGCTGTCCCTGAATGCATCACACTGTAGTCTGTTGATCTTGAATTGATCACGCTGTTGACCCTGAACGCATCTCGTTGTTGTATGTTGACCCTGAATGCATCACACTGTTGTATGTTGACCCTCACTGCATTACGCTGTAGATTTTTGACCGTGAACGCCTCAAGTAGTTGTATGTTGACCCTGAACGCATCACGCTGTTGTCTGTTGTCCCTGAATGCATCACACTGTAGTCTGTTGATTTTGAATTGATCACGCTGTTGACCCTGAACGCATCACATGGTTGTATATTGACATTGAATGCATCTCGTTGTTGTATGTTGACCCTGAATGCATCACATTGTTGCATGTTGATCCTGAGCGCATCAAACTGTTTTGTCTTGTCCTTGAATGCCTCACACTGTTGTATGGTTACAGTGAACATCTCACACTGTTGATTGCTGTCCCTGAATGCATCACACTGTAGTCTGTTGATCTTGAATTGATCACGCTGTTGACCCTGAACGCATCTCGTTGTTGTATGTTGACCCTGAATGCATTACGCTGTAGATTTTTGACCGTGAACGCCTCAAGTAGTTGTATGTTGACCCTGAACGCATCACGCCGTTGTCTGTTGTCCCTGAATGCATCACACTGACTCTTTGGTGACGTAGAGTTTCAGGCGGTGGCTGGAGGTGGTTGTCGGTTGCAGCGGTGAACTGAAGCGTTGGAGCGTGCTCAGTGGTGGTGTCGCTGTGGATCTGTGCTGCGATGCGTTCGCTGTGCGTTAGTGCTCCTCAGCGTTTCGTGCTCTGGCCTGAGGTCGGATGTGGAGTCACGCGGCCTGCTTCTTCGTGTGAACGCAGGAGATGCTTCAGTGCAGCTGCAGGAGTTGAATCAGTGAACGCAGCCTGCAGCCGCAAACTGCTCAGCGAGCTCAGCTTCAGCGTGTCAAACAGAACCAGCAGAGAGGCGACTTTTCTGCGTCTTTAAACACATCTGGAGGCGTTCCATCAACCTTCAGGAACATGAATGAAGCGTTTTATATCCACCGTTTATAATGAGATTCCAATCTTTATTTCTGATGACAGACTCGATCCTCGTCAGCGTGGAGGAAACAAATCCTTTATACACTATTTTTCCCAGCTGCTCTTTGCTGGATCGGTTGTTCGCTCTGTCTTTCTATTTAAAATACCCCAAAGGTGGATTCAAGTCAGAATACGCACTGTCCAGGTCGTAGTTTTGCTTTGAACGTCTCGTATCCTCAGACATTCATGGTGCGTCTATACATGTCCTCAACGCCTTTTGAACTCTTCCAGCCCCATCTCATCACACTCCCACCTCCGTGCTTCACTGTTAGGACTATGCATTCACTGTGGTGGTCCTGGTCAGGTTCACACCAAACATGCTGGACTCCATCTGAGCCCAACAAGTTCATCTTGGGCCCCGTCAACACAAAGCCAAAACGCTTATAGCCTCAAAAACGTTCTCCATAAAGACGGAGCTGTTTCAGTAAACGTGTCCATCCACACGAATTCACTTGATACGCCTGTAAACGATGTAAAACACACGCCAGGCCTGTTGGTGGCGCTATGACGCCGTGACAGAAACTGGCGGCGGGACTTTAGGCATCAGAAATCTGTATACAATGTAAACATAGAACATGGTGGCGGCAAATAGGAGTGGACGAGCTGGTAGGACTCTAGTCTGGACGGACGATGAGGTGGAACTATCAGCAGGACATACGCAGCACTATACGGAGACATTGTTGTCGTCGTTTTCTGAGTTTGGAGCATCTATCGAGAGGTGGAGCTATGAAAAGAAGCGGACAGGGCGTAACAACGGTGCCACGTAAACGGTGTTTTCAGATCTTTGCACTCTGGGACCTAGGTTCAGACATGATCGATTTCAGACGATACACAGGTCTGATGAAGTATTTGTGCATTTAGGGTCCGTGTACGTCGCGGCCATTCGTTTCCTTATTTTAAGATTTCAAAATAAAAACGAAAAGTAAACCATTTCCCGTTTTTTTCAGTGATAATACAAAATGGAAAACGGGCCCTAATTCATTATCCATTATCCAATTTAATTAGATGTGTTTGTAAATGGAAATTAAAATTAAAATACACCCGTGGAAAACTTATTTCTCTATTTCCTGTTGGTTTTGGCTCCGTGACCCGTCTGACTTCTGATGAGGAAGGATCTGGTATCTAAAGCTCCAGTGTTAGCTCACTGTTAGCAGACCTTGCTGTGTGCCGTGGCCTGATGAAGACCCACTGTGGGGTCCAAACGTTGCTTGGCACACATTGTTCACTATTTCACAGTGGACTTTTCACCAGCGTGGGGTTTATTTGTCCCTTTGGAGGGACCTTGTGGTGCCGCTAGCTCTGCCGCTAGCGCTAAATCGCTAGCGTTCGGCTGCTTTTCGGGACGTTTTTGGGGAGGTTTGGAGGTTTTCTGTTACTTTAGCTGGTGAAAAGTCCACTGTGAAATAGTGAACAATGTGAGCCAAGCAACGTTTGGACCCCACAGTGGGTCTTCATCAGGCCACGGCACACAGCAAGGTCTGCTAACAGTGAGCTAACACTGGAGCCGAAACCAACAGGAAGTAGAGAAATAAGTTTTCCACGGGTGTATTTTAATTTTAATTTCCATTTACAAACACATCTAATTAAATCAGATAACGGATAATAGATAATGAATTACGGCCTGTTTTCTGTTTTTCATTTTGTATTATCACTGAAAAAAACAGGGAACAGTTTATTTTTCAGTTTTATTTTGAAATCTCAAAATACGAAAACGAATGGCCGCGATGTAGACGGACCGTTTGTGCTCGTCTTCGTGTGGACGGGGCCTTGGTCTCATCTGACCAAAGAAAGTTCTCCAACATTCATCAGGCTTCTTGTCATGTTTCTTAGCGAAGTGTTTGTTGTCCGTCCGTAGAGGCTGATGTCCTGAAGTGTCCTTCAACTGTCTGAAACTCTGATTTCCACTGATAGTTCCTACTTTAGAAATAATGCAGGTATTGAGAGCTGGTACAGTTGAGAATAATTTGATATTAAGGTGATATTAGACTGGAACAGAGGTCTCTAAAGACTTCAGACTTTAAAAGGAGATAAAGGCATGAAAACACAAACAGTATCAGTCGGAAACCTTCAATACTGTGGGAACATTAATACAACAAACCAAGCTCTAGAAGGATGCACACTGTTGTTATTCTTTGAAAAGTCATAAGAATAGACTATATAAGTGATCATCAATGACAATCACAAGAACATTATAAAGAAAAAGCAAGAAATAAAGACAATAATTAGTAAAACGGCGACAGAATGCCACCTGATCCAATTGAAAATAAACCATTTCATATCGTATGAATAACATTTCCATTAAAACTCCCGGAGCTCCAATAAAAGGGATGTAATGTTAAATTTAAGGGTGAAAATGTTGGTTTAAGGTGAACAAATGAAACTCGGAGACAAACAGCAGGGAGGCGCTTTGGTTTGGAGGCTTTCTCTGAAAACTGTTGGATTATCAACAAAGAGCAGTGGCAGTAATTTCACGCTTCAGGAGCGAAGCCGGTTTCCGTCTGCAGAGCCCCGATTGTGGCTGCGACACCTCCAGCGCCAACCTGAAATATCCTGCCGACGTCTTCGTGAACCGCGGCGGCTTTTATTCACCGTCCTTTGCTTTAATGGAACGTCTCGTTTTCCAGCGTCGGGTTCTGGTGTTCAAACGCTGAACAGTTTTAATTCCATGTGAAGTCAAAGAAATCTGTCAGACAAGTTTCCCCCGACCTCCTCAGAATCAGCTGATGCTTCATGTACAGTAACTTTTGTATATTTAATGAAGCCGTGTGGAGTTTTACCTTCCTACAATGAATAGTTACAGGCCCTAGAAGTACAGAGGTGGATCCAAATTCCACCCTTTTAATGGACTTTTTAAAATCATTTCTGAGCCTCTTAACTTCATCAGTACAGCAGATAGACAAGTGAAATGTTCAGGACTGGAAATCGTCTGAAAACAAATAAAGACAGGGGCCAAAAATGGAAGAAAGTGGACTAAAGAACACTAGAAAACAGCGGCAGAAAAATGACAGAAACAGTGACTAAAAAAATGACAGAATGGAGTGGACAAAAACTATGGAAAATGGTGATTGAAAACAAAAGAAAACAGCGACTTAAAGATGTCAAAACAGTGAATAAAAACTTAAACATGAGATAAAAAGGACTGGAAATGACTGAAATGAGGAAACAGTGACCGAAAATGACAAGAGTGACTGAAAATGACAAAATACAGTGACTGAAAAGGGCATAAACAGACTGAAAACATCTGGAAAAAAGGACTGAAAACAGCAGAAAACTGTGACTAAAAAAGACAGAAATCAGCAACAGACAAACAACAGAAAATAGCGACTGAAAACGACTGAAAATGGTGATTGAAAATGAAAAAAAAAAACAGTGACTTAAAATGTCAAAACGGACTGAAAACAGCTTAAGTGAGGGACTGAAAAAAACTTAATATGGCAGATACAGTGATTGAAAATCACTGGTTCTTGAAAACTGGTGATTAAAAACTAAATAAAAAGGAAACTTAAAATGTCAAAACAGTGGCTGAAAACTTAAACAAGTGATGAAAAGGACTGGAAATGACTGAAATGAGGAAACTGAAAATGACAACAGTGACAGAAAATGACAGAATACAGTGAATGAAAACGGCAGAAACAGACTGAAAACATCTGAAAAAAGGGACTGAAAACAGCAGAAACCAAACTGAAAAATGCAGAAAACTGTGACTAAAAAAGACAGAAATCGGTAAACAAAAAACAACTGAAAATAGCAACCGAAAATGACAGAATACAGTGACTAATAACAACCAAAAATGACAGAAAAGAGGAACTGAAAAGGGTACAAAACAGTGGCTGAAAACAACTAAAACTGACTGCAGAAAATGTCAAAATGGTGACTAAAAATAACCTAAATGTGACTAAAAAGAACTGAAATGTGTGACTTAAAATGTCAGAAAACGTAAGAAAACGGTGAATGAAAACGGCGGAAGACAATGGCTGAAAATTAGAAAATACAGTGAATGAAAATGATTGAACACAGTGAATGAAAAGGGCACAAAAAGTAACTGAAAACAGCTGAATTCAGTGACTGAAATCTAAAGAAAACAGGGACTGAAAATTAAATGTGTGAAAATGACAGAGAACAGTGAGTGAAAACAGGCAGTGTGCTGGTAACAGTGTTTCCTCTGTTATCAGATGTCGGCTCGGCTTTAATAAACGCCTCCGAGTTCAGACGTGTTAATCAACGCCGTGTTGGAGGCGGAGACGTCGTTTAACCGTTTTGTGGAGCAGAAGTAAAATCAAACCTCGTCGCCGACATCAAAGCATCAAAGAGGCTCATCTTTAGAGCGGCAGCAGGTTTAAACGAAGGCGGCTTCAGAAGTCGCTGCTCCCCGGAGACGCTTAAAGGTGCAGCAATTAGCTTCATGTCGGCCGTACGGAGACGAAGGAGGAGGCTGTCCTCGCGTGACTCGCTCACAAGTCGTCAACGTGCTGCTGCTGCCATGTTCTAACGGGCTGCTGGGTGGAGATCAGGACGCCTTTCATCTCACTTTCTGTTTCAAGTGAAGCATCAACGACGAACGGCTGAAGATGAACGGCCTGAGTATGAAGGCACTGTTACACCTTTAAACGTGAATTAAACAGGACGACTGACTCAGCAGAGCAAGATAAAGTCAGGAATCTACAACAAGAAACCATAAGGATAAGAATTCAACACATTTTGACAGTTTTCATGTGCAGTTTGCTTGAATTAAACGACTTAGAATGAAAATTTAGCTTAGAAGAGAAAATAAAAGTCAATACAGGGACTGAAAAGAAATAAAAGTGTCTGAAAAGGACAGAAAGGAGGAACTGAAAATGTCAAAATAGCAACTGAAAACAACCTAAACGAGGGACTGAAAACAACAGATAACTGCAACTAAGAATTACTGAAATCAGCAACATGTCAGAACACAGTGACTGAAAATGAAATGAAAACTGCACGAAACAAGAAGTGAAAAGTCAAACTTTATTGATCCCTGACGGGAAGCAGCAGATATAGAATACCCCTGAATAGCAGCTGCATCATTAAAGTAACAAACACATCTGAAAACGGCATCACCACAACTGAAAATTTATCAAATCGGAGACTAAAAATGACAGAAAACTGGGTCTAAAAAGGAAACAAAACAGTGACTAAAAACTGCAGAAGGTGGTGATTAAAAACCAAAGACATTAGTGACTGAAAATGTCAAAACGGTGACTGAACACAGCTGAAACAAGGCACTGAAAATGACTGGAAACAGTGTTGGAAAACGATAGAACACAGTGACCTGAAATCATAGAGCACAGTGACTGAAAACGGCAAAAAAACAGACTGAAAACAACCGAAAGTGGGCACTGAAGCATGTGAAAACAGCAACTAAAAACTAAACTGCGACTGAACATTACTTAAATAGACATAAATGTCAAAAAACAACAGGAAACGGGGAACAAAAACGACTAAAATCAGTTACTGAAAACGGCATAACCCCAAATCGGAGACTGAATATAACTGGGAAATGACAGAAAGCAAGAACTTAAAAGGGGCACAAAACAGTGACTAAAAACAACTGAAATCAGTGAGTGAAAACTATAGAAAATGGTGATTGAAAATGACGAAACTGAGACTAAAAACAGTTAAATTAGCAACTGAAAAGGACTGAAAATAATTGAAATCAGTGACTTAAAACGACAGATAACTGCAACTGAAAATGTGAGAAAACAGTAATAAAAATGACAGAAAACAGTGACTGAAAATGTCAAAACACGGACTAAAAAGAAATGAAAATGACTGAAGGCAGTGACTGAAAACAAGAAAAAAACAGTGACTGAAAACAACCAAAAATAACCGAAAACGGTGACTGAAAAAGGTACAAAACAGTGACTGAAAACTAAAACCAACGGATAACCGCAACTGAAAATTGCTGAAATCAGCAACTGATGATGTCAAAAGTGGACTTAAAAGGACTGGAAATGACTGAAAGCAGTGACTGAAAATGAGAGAATGCAGTGACTGAAAACAACAAAAACGACAGAAAACAAGAACTGAGAAGGGACACAAAACAGTGACAAAACAATTGAAATCAGTGACTGAAAACTAAAAGCAATGGATAACTGCAACTAAAAACTTTTAGAAAGCGTCAGAAAACAGTGACAAAAAATGAAGGAAAACGGTAACTGAAAATGACACAAAACAGGAAGTGAAAAATTAAACTTAATGGATTCCTACTGCTGAAAAGAAATGAAAATTACATACATCAGCAACTGAAAAAGTACAGATTACAGTGACTGAAAACAACCAAAAATGACAGAAAACAGCAACTGAAAATGTCAAAACACATAAGAAAACAGTGTCGGAAAAAGAAAACAGTGACCTAAAATTATCACAGTGACTGAAAACGGCAAAAAAACTGACTGAAAACAACTGAAACATGTGAAAACAGTAACTAAAAACGGTAACTGAAAATGTTAAAACACATTGGAAAACAGTGACTGAAAATGACAAAACACGGACTAAAAAGAAATAAAAATGACTGAAGGCAGTGACTGCAAACAACCAAAAATAACAGAAAACGGTGACTGAAAAAGGTACAAAACAGCGACTAAAAACAACTGGAGTCAGTGACTGAAAACTAAAACCAACAGATAACCGCAACTGAAAATTGCTGAAATCAGCAACTGATGGTGTCAAAAGTGGACTAAAAAGGACTGGAAATGACTGAAAGCAGTGACTGAAAATGTCAAAACACATCAGAAAACAGTGACTGAAAATGAGAGAATACAGTGACTGAAAACAACAAAAACGACAGAAAAGAAGAACTGAAAAGAGACACAAAACAGTGACTAAAAACAACTGAAATTAGTAACTGAAAACTAAAAGTAAAATTTTTTTGAAAAGACATGAAAATTACTCAAATTGGCAACTGAAAAAGTACAGATTACAGTGACTGAAAACAACCAAAAACGACGGAAAACAAGAACTGAAAAGGGACACAAAACAGTGACTAAAAACAACTGAAATTAGTGACTGAAAACTAAAACTAAAAATTTTTTGAAAAGACATGAAAATTACTCAAATCGGCAACTGAAAAAGTACAGATTACAGTGACTGAAAACAACCCAAAACGACGGAAAACAAGAACTGAAAAGGGACACAAAACAGTGACTAAAAACAACTGAAATTAGTGACTGAAAACTACAAACGACGGACGGCTGCAACTAAGAACATTTTTAAAAAGATTCCTGGTGCTGAAAAGACATGAAAATTACATACATCTGCAACTGAAAAAGTACAGATCACAGTGAGTGAAAACGACAGAAAACAGTGGCTGAAAACAAACTGAAAATGACACGAAAACAGGAAGTGAAAAATCAAACTTTATTGGTCCTTTAAGGGGAAGCAGCAGATGTAAAATCACCTTAAACAGCAGCTGCAACCTCAACAAACACACCTACAGTTTACTCTGTTATGAGTACTTTAGGTACTGTTGTACTTCAGTCCAGATTTAATGCAGTACTTTTACTTCTAGCCGAGTATTTCTACACTGTGGTGCTTCTGCTGCTCATCAAACACAAACCATCAAACGGCAGCAGAAGAACTCGGAGCTTCAGCTGGTGTTTGCGAAGTGTTTTCCAGGAGGGAGGTCATGAAGCTGTTCGCCTCCCCCGTCCTCCCCCATCCTCCCCCACCAAGATTTAGTGAAACTCTCGACCACAAAAGCCCGTTTAAGTCTGTCACTTTCCCATCGTTCCCAGTCCTGCCGCCAAGCCCCGAGACATCTGATTTAGGGAATAATAAAACACAGAGAAATGGTTTTCCCATAATTACAGAGAGCGTTATCTCGGCACGAGAGAAGAAAGGAGCGGATTCCACAGCGAGACTCGGCGTCGGCTCTAAATGGAAAGGCAGCGTATGAAAGTGTTTCTGGCTGATTTGAACCTGATGTGTGCCGGGGACGCTCAGAGGGACGCTGGGATTCTCTGAGATCAATAAAACTATCAGATTAATCACTTCAGAGTCACGCTAAACATCGCGTTTGCAGAAAAAAAGTAGGGATCTCAGCTCTTTGCTCTGCTCTGTTATGGTTTGTTTGACTCGGATTTCAAAATAAAAGCTCAACATTTTCTTTTGCCGGTTCACGTTCAGGAGTTTAACTTACAGATGTGAGCACGAAAATCCCCCAGCTGATCGATGACATCAGTGGAATAATCTGATCGAATCACAAGATTTCTAAAATGTTGTGTTTAAATATGCTAATTATACATTCTCTTGCTAAATTCAAGATCAGAAATGTGAATGTTGTTGAAACGGCTCCAAAAATCTGGTTTAATCTGTCAACAAAATGCAGGAAGTTTAAGAAAAATGTCAGAAATATCGTAAATCTAAACAATAAATAAGAAATCTAAAACAAATTAGAAAATTCATGTGTGTCTCTTAAATGTAATAAAATAAATAATAATATTAATAATAATAATAATAACAACAATAATAATAGTAATATAATAATAAAAATAATAATATTATTAATAATCATAATAATTGTATTAATAATCACAATACTAATAAAAATAATAGTTATAATAATAATTATAATATAGTAATAATAATAATAATAATAATAATAATAATAGTAATAATAAAAATAGTAATAATAATAATTAGTATAATAATAATAATACTTACAAAAATTATTTGTTGACATATTAGAGTTAAACTTTTTTATAGATTTGGGATTTTTATCACTTAATAAATCCCAAAATATCGTCAGCAGCCAAACAATAAATAAATAGATAATTTTTCTGCGTGTCCTTGGTGATGAAATGTTCTATAAATCGGGCTGTGAGTGATTTATGAACAACAGAATAGAGACAGAAATACAAGTGGAAGGTTTGGATGTGAGCGCGGCTAAAGTGGAGATCTCTGGATCAGAATCTGGGGAACAATTACGGCTAAAATGTCCAAAAATGTTAAATTCAGGGGAAAAAACAAAGCAGGAAAATTAATAAATATCTTTTAAAGTAAATAAGATATCGAAAAATAAAATAAAATTCCTGTAAGTGGGAAAAGACTCTAAACAATGTCTGAAAATTGTTCATAAAATAAAAAAACTAAAAAGTCCATCTACAAAAGTAATGAAAATATTAACAAAATGTCCAGTGAGGTAAAATCTCAGACATAATGTGATAGATAATGACAGACAACAGGCACTAAAAAATCCATACAGTGACAAAAAATAGGGATTGAAAATGACAGAAAACAGTGACTAAAAATTACAGTGACAGAAAACAGTGTTCAAAAATGGCTGTAAACAGTGATTAAAAATGACAGACAGTGACAGAAAACAAGGATGAAAAATGACATAAAACAGTGTTCAAAAATGGCTGTAAACAGTCAAAAAATGACAGAAAACAGTGACTAAAAATGACTGAAAGCAACACCATGTGTATACCCCTGCAGTTTAAAAAAAAAGATTTTTCTATGAATCTTTTTAGTTTCCAGTGACTAAAATAGAATAATAGAATAATAGCTGAAAATGACAGACGATGACACAAAACAGTGACTGAAAACAACAGGAAACAGTGACTGAAAATGACTTAAAACAACAACGTGCATCTCCGTGCAGTTTCCAAAAAATAGGTTTTTCTGTGAATCATTTTTAATTTCCAATGACTGAAAATGACATAAACTAGCAACTGAAAATGACAATGATGCAAAACAGGGACTGAAAATGACAGAAAACAGTGACTAAAAATGACTGAAAACAAAACACTGTGTACCTCTCTGCAGTTTTCCAAAAAGCTGGTTTTTGTATGAATCATTTTTAGTTTCCAATGATAAAAATGGCATAAAATAACAACTGGAAATGACAGACAATGACACAAGACAGGGACTAAAATTGACAGAAAACAGTGACTAAAAATGAGAGACAATGACAGAAAAAGGGACTAAAAACGACAGAAAACAATGACTTAAAAATGACCAAAAACAACAGCGTGCATCTCTGTGCAGTTTCTAAAAATCAAGTTTTTCTATGAATCATTTTTAGTTTCCTGAGACTAAAAATGACCTAAAATAGCAACTGAAAATGACAGATATGCGAAACAGGGACTGAAAATGACAAAAAAAACAGTAACTAAAAATGACTGAAAACAAAACACTGTATCTCTCTGCGAGTTTTCAAAAAGCTGATTGTTTATGAGTCATTTTTAGTGTCCAGTGATTCAAAATGCATAAATTAGCAACTGAAAATGACAGACAATGACCAAAAAGTGACTAAAAATGATTGAAAACAACAGCATGCATGTCCCTGAAGTTTTCCAAAAAACAGGCTTTTCTATTGAGCATTTTTAGTTTCCAGTGACTAAAAATGATGTAAAATAGCAACTGAAAATGACAAAGAGACAAAACAGGCACTAAAAATGACTGAAAACAACAGCGTGCATCTCCCTTAAGCTTTCCAAAAAAAACAACAGATTTTTCTATGAATCTTTTCAGTTTTCAGTGACTAGAAATGACATAAAACTAGCAGCTGAAAATGACAAAAAACAGTGACTAAAAATGAGAGACAATGGTTGAAAGTAGGGACTGAAAATGACAGAAAACAAAACACCTTGTATCTCTCTGCAGGTTTCCAAAAAGCTGTTTTTTTACGAATCATTTTTAGTTTACAGTGATTAAAAATATATAAATTAGCAACTGAAAATGAAAGACAATGACAGAAAAGAGGGACTGAAAACAACTGAAAACAGTGACTAAAAATGAGAGACGTTGACCAAAAACAGTGACTAAAAATGACTGAAAACAGCAGCGTGCATCTCCCTGCAGTTTTCCAACAAAAAAAATAATTTTTCTATGAATCTTTTTAATTTTCAGTGACTAGAAATGACATAAAACTAGCAGCTGAAAATGACAAAAAACAGTGACTAAAAATGAGAGACAAAGGTAGAAAGCAGGGACTGAAAATGACAGAAAACAAAACACTGTGTTTCCAAAAAGCTGTTTTTTATGAATCATTTTTAGTTTACAGTGATTAAAAATATATAAATTAGCAACTGAAAATGAAAGACAATGACAGAAAAGAGGGACTGAAAACAACTGAAAACAGTGACTAAAAATGAGAGACGATGATAGATAGTAGACAATACGGACTGAAAATGACAGGCAATGACCGAAAACAGTGACTAAAAACGACTGAAAACAGCAGCGTGCATCTCCCTGCAGTTTTCCAACAAAAAAAACAAATTTTTCTATGAATCTTTTTAATTTTCAGTGACTAGAAATGAAAAAAACTAGCAACTGAAAATGACAAAAAACAGTGACTAAAAATGAGAGACAAAGGTAGAAAGCAGGGACTGAAAATGGCAGGTAACAGTGAATAAAAACAGCGTGTAGAAACGGTGATTCTGACTGACCGGCCTCCATCTCGGATTCATTCGTCGGGTTTGTTTCTGGGTCTTTCTCTGCCGTCGGCGTTCGGGTTCCTTTAAGCAGAACTTCCTGTGGATCCAGTTTGTGTATTCTGGGATGCAGGTCGGACCACAGCGGTTCTTCTAAAAGCGTCGGTCAGAACCCGGAGTCCTGGAGGACGGCTGCGGCTCCGAAGGTGGACCTGAACCCTGCACTTATCTCCTTTTGGAACCATGTGGGTGAGAAGCCTCCTTCCTAGAAGAGGCCTCGGCAGGAAGGTGTCTCCTGGAGCCGGTGGAGGCTTGAGGCCTGGCAGGGCGACAGGCTGCGGGCCGGAGGGTTCTGGTGGATCTGGGCCTGGATCGGGATGAAGAGCTGTGGTGAGGGCGGCGCTCCAAGCTGTCAGAGGCCCACAGAGGACGCTCAGCATAATTGCATCCAAAAGGTGTTGTCAGGACGCCAGCAGGGCTGCAGCCGCAGAACGTCAGAGGAGAAGCTGCCGACTAAAAGCTGCAACACGACGATTTACAGTCTGAACACAAGCAGAGCTAAAAACGGACAACAGGACCAGAACCAGGAGACTAGATCCCTCTGAACATCTTCTTTATTGATCAACCCTCTGATGCAGCAGCTTGTCTCAGTCTCCAGTCACCTCATGGAAACAGAAGAACCTCGAAGTAGCAGAGAAGAAACAGTTAGAATGAAGCAGATCATCGAAACAGGAAAACATCTTTCAGTCTTCATTTCAAAACAACCGTAATCAGCTCGTCCACAGACGTCACTGAGGCTCCACACCCTGCAGATACTTAACTAATTACAGACAGTTTGTCTGCTTCCCAGTTTATTGGTGTCTCAGTTTCACCATGTTGTGTCTTGCTTTTGTCATTTTGTGCGTCTTTAGAACAGTTTTGTCAACATGTGGTCATTTTGTGTCTTGTTTTAATTTGCTTGGTGTCAATGTTGTCATTTCATGTCTCAATTCTGTCATTTTGTGTCTCATTTTTATCATTTTGTGTCTCGTTTTAGTCATTTTGTGTCTCGTTTTCATCATTTTGTGTCTTGTTTTCATCATTTTGTGTCTCGTTTTTGTCATTTTGTGCCTGGTTTTAGTCTTTTTGTGTCTGGTTTTTATAATTTTGTCTCGTTTTTGTCAATTTTATGTCTCATTTTCAATATTTTATGTCTCTTTTTTATTATTTTGTGTCTCATTTTTTATCATTTTGTGTCTTGTTTTTGTCAATTTATGTCTCATTTTTATAATTTTGGACTCATTTTCATTATTTTGTGTCTCATTTTTATCATTTTGTCTCATTTTTATCATTTTGTGACTCATTTTTATCATTTTGTGTCTCGTTTTTATTATTTTGTGTCTCGTTTTAGTCATTTTGTGTCTCATTTTTATTATTTTGTGTCTCGTTTTTATTATTTTGTGTCTCGTTTTTGTCATTTTGTGTCTCATTTTTATCATTTTGTGTCTGGTTTTTATAATTTTGTCTCGTTTTTGTCAATTTTGTCTCGTTTTTATAATTTTATGTCTCATTTTCAATATTTTATGTCTCTTTTTTATCATTTTGTGTCTCGTTGTTGTCAATTTATGTCTCATTATATAATTTTGAGACTCTTTTTCACCATTTTGTGTCTCATTTTTATAATTTTGTCTCATTTTTATCAATTTATGTCTCATTTTTGTCATTTTGTGTCTCGTTTTTATAATTTTGTCTTGTTTTTATTATTTTGTGTCTCATTTTAATTATTTTGTCTCATTTTAGTCATTTTGTGTCTTGTTTTTGTCAATTTATGTCTCATTTTTATCAGTTTGTGTCTCATTTTTGTTGTTTTGCGTCTCATTTTTATAATTTTGCATCTTTAGGACAGTTCTGTCTTTTTGCGGTCATATTGTGTCTTGTTTCTCTTGTTTTATGTCATTGTTGTCATGTTGTGTCTTGTTTTGTGTCTCATTCTTGTTATTTTCTGAAATATCAGGATTTTAAGCTCAGATTTAGTTAAATTTCCCGATGGATGTTTGTAGCACGTGATACGTTCAAGGACAGGTTTTTACAGTTTCTGACTATGTCATTAATTTTTTAAATAATTAATTGTTTTCGATCTTTGTTCATATGTACAAAATAGTGCAACATAATTTCTCAGTTATTCAATGAAAGTAATTAAAATTTAGGGACAAACAGTAAAATGTCGCATTTAAAAATAAAAAAATAAAATAATCATTTAACTGATCACTGCAGGTGAGTCCAGGTGATCCTGATCCAGTCGGTTACCTCAGTGACCCGGTTCCTCAGAACTCTATGGGATCCAGATCTACAGAGGAGCCTTCAGGTCAGCTTGTGTTTGATCCGGATCAGAGTGACAGAAAACAGAGTCCAGATCAGCCTGAAGCCTCCTTCAGATCCTCCAGGACTCACTGATTCTGACCCAATTAGTCTGAACCCTGAAGGCAGCAGAGCATCATGGTCCGGCTCACTTCCCCTGTCAGACCTCCAACCGTTAATTAATCAGCGTCTTCATGGAGGGACGACAGTGATCCAGATCTCATCAGTCCTGCTGCCGGCACTGAGCGCGCTCAGTCCGTCCTCCACACGCCTCCGACCTCAGGCGTCGTTCAAACGTTTCCTCGCACAGACGGAGCCTCGTCGACGTTCTCGTGTTGGAGAGGAAATTTAGAAGCAAAACAAGGAACCTGCAGAAATAAAAACAAAAACGGAGGAATCACGTTTTTCTTTCTTTGTGACGAAAGAACTAATCCGTGACGGTGACGACACGCCTGCAGTCGCTCCTTTGAAGGGAAGTGGCGACTCGATACGGCAGATTCACAGGAAGGAATTCAGTCTCAGTGGTAATAAGAGTCTGTTCTGCAACTGAAAATGACAGAAAACAGCAAATGAAAATGACAAAATAGCGACAAAAAATGACAAAAAAAACTGAAAGAGACAGAAAACAGTGACTTAAAACAGCAACTGAAAGCAGCAACTGAAAACGACAGAAAAAGCAAATGAAAATGACAAAATGGCGACTGAAATTACAGAAAACTGAAAAAGACGAAAAACAGTGACTTAAAACAGCAACCGAAAGCAGCGACTGAAAATGACAGAAAACACTAACAGAAAATAACAAAAAAAACAGCATCTGAAAATGACAGAAATCAGCGACTGAAAATGACAGAAAACAGTGACTGAAAATGACAAAACAGAGTTTAAAAATGATAGAAAACAGTGGCTTAAAACAGCAACTGAAAACACCAATTGAAAATGACAGAAAGCGAAAAAATTGCGACTAAACATGACAATAAAATCAATGACAGAAAACTGAAAATAACAAAAACAGTGACCGAAAATGACAGAAAAAAGTGACTTAAAACAGCAAATGAAATCCACGAAGGAAAACAACAGAAAACGGCAACTAAAAACAACAAAATACTTAAACTGAAAATGACAAAATAGTGACTGAAAAATGATAGAAAACAGTGACTTAAAACAGCGTCTAAAAACAACAGAAAACAGCAAGTAAAAACAACAAAAAACAGAAACTAAAAATGACAAATTAGTGACTAAAAATGATAGAAAACAGTGACTAAAAACAGCAGAAAACAACTGAAAACGATTAAAAAAGTGACTGAAAATGACAAAATGGTGACTAAAAATGATAGAAAACAGTGACTTAAAACAGCAACTGAAATCAGCGACTGAAAATGACAGAAAACTGCAACTGAAAACAACAAAAAACAGTGACTGAAAATGACAAAGTAGAGACTAAAAATTATCAAAAACAATTACTTCAAATGGCAACTGAAAACAGCGACTGAAAATGACAGAAGGCAGTGACAGAAATGAAGAAATGGCGACTAAAAATGACATAAAACAGTGACTGAAAACAACAGAAAACAGCAACTAAAAATGACAAAATAGTGACTAAAAATGATAAAAAAGAGTGAAAACAGCCTCTAAAAACAGCAGAAAACAACTGAAAACGATAAAAAAGTGACTGAAAATGACAAAATGGTGAGTAAAAGTGATAGAAAACAGTGACTTAAAACAGCAACTGAAATCAGCGACTGAAAATGACAGAAAACTGCAACTGAAAACGACAAAGTAGAGACTAAAAATTATCAAAAACAATGACTTCAAATGGCAACTGAAAACAGCGACTGAAAAAGACAGAAAACAGTGACTTAAAACAGCTACTGAAAACAGCGACTGAAAATGACAGAAAGCAGTGACAGAAATGAAGAAATGGCGACTAAAAATGACATAAAACAGCGACTGAAAACGACAAAAAAAAACTGAATGACAAAATAGCGACTAAAAAATGATGGAAAACAGTGACTTAAAACAGTGACTGAAAATGACAGAAAACTGACTGAGGATGGCAAAATGGCGACTAAAAATGATAATAATAAAAACAGTGACTTAAAACAGCGATTGAAATCAACAGAGAACAGCACCTGAAAATGAAAATAACTGAAAATAACAAAAACGTGACTAACAATGATAGAAAACAGTGACTTAAAACAGAAAAGGAAATCATCAACAGAAAACAGCAACTAAAAATGAAAATAAATGACTAAAAAAGACAAATAGTGACTAAAAATGAAAGGAAACAGTGACTTAAACAGCGACTGAAATCATCAACAGAAAACAGAAAATGATTTTTAACATCATTTTATTTATATTAAATATACATTCATTCATTTTTTGCAAAACTACAAACTAAAAAAGCTAAAAATGAAACAACAGATTCCTTAAAACGACAGATCTTTTCAGGCTGTGATTCTCTGAGTGACAGACTTGAGCTTCAGTCGGTAAACGAGCCGACCGGCTGCTGATCTGAGCTCTGCTGAAGCTCTGCAGGTTGAAGCTGGAGGTTTCGTGTCTGTTCCTGGATCAGCTTCACTGGAGCTGATAAATATCGGTGCTGATGGTGTCGCAGCCGATGAGCTTCAGCGCCGAGGCTCCGTAATGAGCTGCAGGAATATTCATGACACGTCGCCTCGGCCTGATGGCATATGGCAGCACAAGATGTCGGCCATCACACGCCATTAACCGTTTAGCGGCCGAGTCGAGGAAGGTGACGGATCCGTCCTGATCCTGACCTCGATAACAGAAACACCCCGAGGCTTCAGGACGAACACACAGAGTTTAACTACCTGCAGACGTCTGACGATCATCTGACCGTAGATCTCAGACATCAGTTCACATTAAATAAAGAATAAGAACAGAGTCTTTGGATTCGTTGGGTTTTCATGTGTATTTCTGAAGGGTCGTAAATTTAGCTCTAAATCAGACACTAAGAAAACATCTGGCTGCAAATGTGACAAAAAACACATTAAAGAACAAAAATGGTGAAAAGAATAAACAACATCTGTAGAATAACAAGATTTTTAGCAATTTAAAAGCAGTTAAACTGTAATTTTAAGGCCACATATAGTAAAAGAACAGATTAATATTTGTTAAAGTAGGTTAACTTCTGTAAGTTGTGACGCTAAGGTGTATTATTACATGTATTAGTCAGCCTTGATGTGTATTTAAGTCAAGTAAAGTAATATTTTACATGGTAGAAACTAAGGCTGGTCCCGAATATCCAAATATTCTTCATTGTGGTGGTATTCCGATAATAATTTTGATATTCCAATAGTCGTTCGCGCCGCCGCCCAGTGTCGCCGAGCGTCGCCGAGTGTCGCCGAACCCCCAGACCGACACCGCAGCACGAACCGAATGTTTGAATATTCAGCGATTATTGGATCCGAATGTCCGGAGCACAGATACTGCTTTGCTGCAACACTTCACTTCACCTGACAGCTGTAACACTTCACTTCACCTGATGGCGACAACACTTCAGTTATCTAAGAGCTGCAACACTTCAGTTCACCTGACAGCTGCAACACTTTACTTGACGTGCAACACTTCACTTCACTTGACAGCTGCAACACTTCACTTTACCTAACAGATGCAACACTTCACTTCATTTTACCTGACAGATGTAACACTTCACTTCACTTTACTTGACAGCTGCAACACTTCACTTCATTTCACCTGACAGATGCAACACTTCATTTCACTTTACCTAACAGCTGCAACACTTCACTTCGCCTAAAAGATGCAACCCTTCACTTTCCTTGACAGATGCAGCACTTCACTTCATTTCACCTGACAGATGCAACACTTCATTTCACTTTACCTAACAGCTGCAACACTTCACTTTGCCTAAAAGATGCAACCCTTCACTTTACTTGACAGATGCAACACTTCACTTTACATAACAGATGCAACACTTCACTTCATTTTACCTGACAGATGTAACACTTCACTTCACTTTACCTGAGAGCTGCAACACTTTACTTGACATGTGCAACGCTTCACTTCACTTGACAGCTGCAACACTTCACTTTACCTAACAGATGCAACACTTCACTTTACCTGACAGATGTAACACTTCACTTCACTTTACTTGACAGCTGCAACACTTCACTTCGCCTAAAAGATGCAACCTTTCACTTCACTTGACAGCTGCAACACTTCACTTTACCTAACAGATGCAACACTTCAATTCAATTCAATTCAGTTTTATTTATATAGCGCATATTTACAACACAGGTCGTCACAAAGTGCTTAACATTGTAAGAAAGAACAGGAAACAGTAAAACAGGAAACAGAAAACAGAAAACCCAACAATCCAAAGTTGCTTTTGGATTCCCTATGAGCAAGCAGTCAGCGACGGTGGGAAGGAACCAAAAACCCCCCATGGTAGGGAAGGGGGGAAAAAAAACCTCCGACAGAACCAGGCTCAGGGAGGGCGGACATCTGCCTCGACCGGTTGGGTTGGGAGTGGGGAAGAGGAGGGAGGGAGGGAGGGATAGTAGGAGAGGTTGGGGTGGTGAGGCCAGTGGCTGCAGATCAGGGACGTTGAGCTCCAGATCAGGGACGTTGAGCTCCAGATCGGGGACATCCACGGAGAGAACAAGCAGGACACAGAACCTCGGGGGGAAACATAAGTTAGTCATATGTAATGGTGATATATGACAGTACAGAAAGGAGAGGAGACGAGAGGAGCCCAGTGCATCATGTGAGTCCCCCAGCAGTCTAAACCTATGGCAGCTTAACTGAGGGACAGCTCAGGTGGTCCTCAGCAGCCCTAACTATAAGATTTGTCTAATAGGAAAGTTTTAAGCTTAATCTTAAAAGAAGAGAGGGTGTCTTCACTTCATTTTACCTGACAGATGTAACACTTCACTTCACTTTACTTGACAGCTGCAACACTTCACTTCACCTGTCAGCTGCAACACTTCACTTTACTTGACAGGTGCAACACTTCACTTTACTTGACAGCTGCAACACTTCACCTGACAGCTGCAACACTTCACTTCACCAAACAGCTGCAACACTTCACTTTACCAAACAGCTGCAACACTTCACTTTACTTGACAGCCGCAACACTTCACTTTACCTGACAGCTGGAACACTTCACTTCACCTGACAGCTGGAACACTTCACTTCACCTGACAGCTGCAACACTTCACTTCACCTAACAGCTGCCACACTTCACTTCACCTGACAGCTGGAACACGTCATTTCACCTGACAGCTGGAACACTTCAGTTTACTAAACAGCTGCAACACTTCACTTCACCTGACAGCTGCAACACTTTACTTGACATGTGCAACGCTTCACTTCACTTGACAGCTGCAACACTTCACTTTACCTAACGGATGCAACACTTCACTTCACCTGACAGCTGCAACACTTCACCTGACAGCTGCAACACTTCACTTCACCTGACGGCTGCAACACTTCATTTCACTTTACCAAACAGCTGCAACACTTCACTTCACCTGACAGCTGTAACACTTCACTTCACTTTACTTGACAGATGCAACACTTCAATTCACCTGACAGCTGCAACACTTCACGTCACTTCACCTGACAGCTGTAACACTTTACTTCACTTTACCTGACAGATGTAAAACTTCACTTCACTTTACTTGACACCTGCAACACTTCACTTTGCCTGACAGCTGCAGCACTTCACTTTACCTGACAGCTGCAACACTTCACTTCACTTCACCTGACAGCTGCAACACTTCACTTTACTTGACAGCTGCAACACTTCATTTCACTTCAGAGTCTCTCCATTTCAGAACCGTTTCTTCGTGTTCGGTGTTTCTGAAACGCCTGCTGTGTTTCTCTCGTCTGTTTAAAGTCGTCCGTTATTCGTTAAACAGATTAAAACATTAATTTTCCTGCTTCTGTCTGAGAAGTCGAGGAAAACCACAGCGAGAAATTAATCCTCTCTGCTGAAACGATATTGTTTTACAGGACGCTCCACGAGCCGACATGCTTACGTAACCCTAATTTCTTTTCCCTCATCCTCTGAAAGTTTGCTGAGGCCACAGTTAACAGGCCGTTAATATCTAAATGGGTCGCCGCTGCCTTTTACGTTGATTAGTTCTACTATTTTTCTAAATAAATCACATTTTCTCCTGCAGACGGTTTTTAATTGAGCGGACGGACGACGAGCGGAATGAGAATCAGGAACGACGCGAGGAGAAATAAATGACTTTGTGTTTCGTCACCGGAAAACACAGAAAACAGAGGTTTCATCATTTCTCGTTTTAATTGTTCCGTTTCTTTTTATCTGCTGTCGGAGTTTTAAATCTTGCTCGGATGCTAAATGAGAGTTCTGACGTAACCGCTCAGAGTTTTAAATTCATTCTGACTGCAGATTTTCAGGTTTTTACCTCCAGAGTTTGTCATAATTACGAGTTAAACAGTCGGATTCTTTTATTTTTATGGACGTTTCTTTGATGGTGGTAAAATAAGTTTAGGATTTTTGTTTTCCTTTGCAAGCAGCTCGGAGATAAATGAAAATAATGTTAAATAGATGAAGTTTTAATGATGATAATGGTTGGTAATATGCGTGTCATAGTTCTGGGATTAAAACTAAAAATAACACTGAATCAAATTTTTGATTTTGCAGGTGTAAAGTTGAGGCTTCATCAGAAACACAGTCGTCCCTCATCTCACTGTATCGCAGGTTTTTAAATTCTATATATCTAACTTTGTATCAGGGATTGAGAAGAATATTAAATCAAAATAAAATGAGCAGACAAAGACTCGTATGGAAAATGCAGCTACGGCCACTTCCTCTTGAGCTAGTTTGCCCACGTGAGATGCTACACGGCACGCTATTGGCTGATGGATGGGAGGCGACCAATCAGAGCGCTGTGTTCTGTATCCTGGGCTCTGATTGGCTCAAACGAAACTTTTTATAATCTTAGTGTTTTGACTTGTTTCATCATGACGTCATTGAGTAAATGTTTACGATTAAAAGTATTAACGCAAAGTTTGACTGATTTTCTAGAAACAGTTTAAATTTTATCTCATTATTTAGTTTTACAATCTCCACCTCCTGATTTATGATCACAGATATTCTGATCATCCTAAAACAAAAAATACTTTTTATTGTCAGAAGAAAAATGTGATGAAGAGTCTCTGAATGTACGAGTCGTGTTGTTTTAATCTAAAACACTTTTAGGTAAAGTTCTGACAAATATATATTTTGACTTATATCTAAAATTTTGACTGTCTAATCTGAGTTTCTGACTTTTCGAATATCTTAAATATTAGTATTATTATTATTACTGAAAACTATAAACTGTAAAAACATAATAATTACAAGGAAAGTGTAAATCTTTATATTTAAATCACCTTTTAAGACGTTTGAAGGCTTTAAAAAGGGAAAAAAAATATGAAATTAGTTTAAACGCTGTAAAGAAATGTGCAAAAAAAGACTAGAAAGAGAAGCAAGTGGAGCCCAATTGACTAAAACACATTAAAGTCAAAAATTTATCCACATTTTTCTCCATTTTCTGACCATTTAGAGACCAAACAGCTGATTGATTCATCTAGAAAACAATCAGCTGATTGATCAATAATGGAGGCAGGTTTAGGATAAACATTCATCAAACCAAACTCCATTTAAAAAAGCTCTAATTTAAATCCAAACAGAGAATTTAAGATATCAATCCTGATTTTTTGCTCTGATTTTGGTCTCCTCCAGCAAGTTTTAGAATCAGGAAGTCACTAAAACTATTTTGTAATCAGTTCTTTAATAATAAGATCTAAATTCTGTTTGCAGCTTCTTCAGTGTGAATATTTTCCTCATCAATGACAGCAAACTGAAGATCTTCCCCAGCAGCAGAGGCTCATGGGTATTGTAGTGCGGTCTACTGGTTCTACTGGCCTCCGGTTTGGACTGCGAGCGTCGTCGGTTCGCGGCAGATAATCTCCTGATGAAAGCTTCACATGTGAAAGTGCTGATGGGAAAGTTTTCCTCATGAGTGACGACGAGGATTTCGCATCTCATCAGACACTTTCATCGCGGAGTGCGACTCCACAATCTTCAAGCGGGGAGATTAAAAAGGGGAATTACAACATAATCTTAAATAATCCAAACAGCACGGACACTCGAGTGCAGAGTTATTCTGAGGTCTGACAACACTGTCAATCAACACCCGGATTACAGTTAAAATTAGCACGAAAACTTGCTGTTAATTTGCGCCGTGGCCTGGCGGAGCTGATTAATCTGCAGGGAGCTTCCACAGATCAAACCGTGATTAAACACATAATGGCTTTAATATTTGCGCCGATGGAGGAATCCGTGTTTGCTTTGTGTTGTCAGGAGCTTCTGTAGGTCTGACACAGATTAGAAAGTGAAAGTCTTTATCTTACGTTCGGCGCCTGCGGGGTCATCTTCATCCTCATGACAGGCCAGAACCACAATGTGCCGCCAGATAAATCAGCTGCTCCCCCGAAAACGCAGGAAAGGAAATGTTGTCACGAAGCCGGAATCTGTTCACATTCAGTCAAACTGTGTCTTTAAAGCAGCAGAACTGTCTGAGAGCAGCTTCTGTCTGCAGAGAATCAATAATGAACAGACAAACGTCATGATGATACTGAAGAAACTAAAATTAGACAGATTCTCAATGGAGTTCTGAACTGTGATCTTCTCTGTTTCTAAGCAGATTTAGAAGCATGTAGTCATCTATACCGTGCAATTATATGTTAAATAAGGGCTTAAATGTCAACTTAATCAAATTGTTCTTAAAAAATATTTTGAAACAAATGAAAACTTCTGTCTGTAGTTTATCACGGATGTAAACATAAACATTGTTCTACCAAAGAAACCGAAAAACAGACAGATTCTCAATGGAGTTCTGAACTGTCTTCAAGTGGTTTTCTGCAGGTTTATTCTGGTGGATTCTCTGCAGTAGATCACTTTTAATTTAAAACCAATCAATCAATATTTGGTTAAATTTGGCAGATTTCAGTCAGGATTTGAAAGAAACTAAGAATATTTACCCCAGTACTGCAGTATTGTACTTTAACACAATTTTAAGACTCTTTTCTGTCTTAAAAGTTTAGAAATCGCAATTTTAAAAAACAATTAAATCAATTAAATATATGTAAAGTTAATTATAATTAGATTAATCCTTCGACTTCAGGGATAACTGTGCAATATGTTTTGAAACTACCGTTCCCATGATGCTTTGGGATGCTTTTGTTTTGATGTTTTTTAGCCGATATATATTAAAATTCAGTCAAACTGTCCCTTTCAAGCAGCAGAACTGCCTGAGAGCAGCTTCTGTCTGCAGAGGATCAATAATGTCCGGACAAACATCACTGATCACTGTGAAACTGAATGAAACCTAAAAACAGACAGATTCTGAATGGAGTTTTGAACAGTGGATTCTGAACAGGACTTATGGATATGCATTCAAAATGTATCCTGTACATCTCTATTATAAACAAGAGCTTAAATATTAATTAATTTAACTATTTCTCTAAAAAATACTTTGGGACAAATAATTCAGTCACTGATGTACAGACAAACATCTCTCATCACCATGATACTGAAGAAACTAAAATCAGACAGATTCTCAATGGAGTTCTGAACTGTCTTTTCTAAGCATGTTTATTCTGGTGTATATCACAGATAATGACATCCTCAGGTGGTAAAAGTGAATCTGAACATGCGTGTTTCATGTGTGTGAGTGTAGTTCTGACTCTTAAAGCAGAGTTTTGGTGAACGGCATCGTTCAGCATCATGCAGAGCTTCTGACTTTCTGTCCGGTTAATCGCTTTTCTCTCCTCGGAGTCAGAAACAGGATCAAGCTGAGACCAAACGTCTCTGGGCTTCGTGTCCTCGTCTGAAGAGTTGAAAGTTGGAGGGTTTGAATCGATTTCTGGGGATTAGCTGAGTGTATGTGAGGTCTGCTGCAGGCGAGGGTTCAAATCTGCAGAAAAACCCTCCGTCTGCTTGTTTTGGGCCGAAAGGACTCATGATGCTGGATGACCCAAACACTGATCCACTCGGCTTCTCTACAAACTGATCACACTGAGCCGCTAACCTCCGTTTATGTCGCTGTGTTAGTAAAAAAAGATATTTCTGCAGAGAATAAACAGTTATTTACAATAATAGAAATTAAAAGATGAAACTAGAATTAAAGGTAATATTACAGTGACACTTAGTTTAACTGTTTTTGTTTCTCTGCTCTGCCGAAGCCGAAGCCGTGCTAAGCTAACATGAAGCTAACTGTTCAAAAGTCCTTTCATGGTGACTTCTGGACAGATATAATGACCTATAAAAATAAGATTATCCTTATATCACGTTTTGATGCTAAAATTACTTTGCTTATGTAATTTTTTTATGCTAACATAACTTTGCTATGCTAACATCGTTTGCTAGCACATTATTATGCCAACATGAAATTTGAATGCTAACATAACGGTATATGCAAAAGTAACTCATATGCCAGCAATGGTTTTATGCTAATGTGCTAACACACATTTTTTGCCAACATGACATTTTTAACGCTAACATACCTGTATATGCAAAATTAACATTTCTATGCTAACAATGTTCTTATGACAATGTGCTAAGATACATTTTATGCCAACATGACATTTTTAATGCTAACATAGCAGTATATGCAAAAGTAACGTTTCTATGCTAGCAAAGTTTTTATACTAACGTGCTAAGACACATTTTTTGCCAACATAACATTTTTAATGCTAACGTAATGGTACATGCAAAAGTAACGATTGCATGTTAGTAATGTTTTTATGCTAACGTGCTAAGATACATTTTTATGCCAACATGACATTTTTATTGCTATCATACCAATATATGCAAAGTAATATTTTTATACTAGCGTGCTAAGATACATATTAATTCCAAAATGACATTATAGTACCTAACATACCAGTATATGCAAAAGTAACATTTCTATGCTAGCAATGGTATGCTAACAAGCTAAGATACAATGCCAACATGACATTTTTAATGCTAACTTAGCGTTATATGCAAAAGTAACATTTCTATGCTAGCCATGTTCTTATGCTAACATGCTAAGATACATTTTTATGGCAACATGACATTTTTAATGCTAACATACTGGTGTGTGTGCAAAAGTAATGTTTATATGCTAGCAATGTTTTATGCTAATGTGCTAAGATACATTTTTATGCAAACATGACATTCTTAAAGGTAACATAACGATATATGCAAAAGTAACATCCATGCTAGCAATATTTTTATGCTAACGTGCTAAGATACATTTTCATTCCAACATGACATTTCTAATGCTAGCAACGTTTCTATGCTAGCAATGTTTTTATGCTAATGTACTACTTCCTGCCTACTTTTTTTTAGAAAATGCCAACAAAACATTTTCAATGCTAAAATTATCTCTTTTTTTAAACACCAACAAAACATTTTTAATGCTAAAACTGTATTTTTTATGCTGCCATAACATTCACGCTAACATTATGTTGCATCTTTGATACAAGTGAACTCCTGAGTATTCATACAACATACATAAATTTGTACTGTAGTGGTCAACAGAAGGACCTAATAAGAGTGATGGCCCGTGCTTTTAGTCTTCTACTTCCTGCTACCGTTCATGCCTTTACTGTTTTTACTGCCAACACTGATGCTGTTTACTCAAGATGTTTCAATGTTGTACAACTTCATGTATGAAGTTTTTAAAGTTGTGTTTCGTCCCGTTGGATCGGTTCAGTCGTATCTGTTACAGACACTGTTGATAACTGATATCACATCTGATCAGGTTTAATGGAGAGGTGTCTGATGGGACGGCGAGGAGGATGACAGTATTTACTCAGCTGCCGTCCTCCTCCTCCTGCCTCTCGGCTCCGACTCCTGAAACAACGCTGAGTTCCTGCGTCGGTCAGATATCAGCAGCAGCAGCACTCTCACCTTTCACGGCTCGGTGACACCTGAGGGCCTCCGAACCTCTGGGCCCCGGGGCCGCCGGCCGCCGTCCTCACTGATGGCCACCAACACAAACACCGACAGAAACAGGAGCTCCAGGGCACTCAGAGCTGCCGCCTGACCTCAGATCAGGTCCTGGTTTTCCCTGAAACTCTCAGGTTAACAGGAGGATGATGGGAAAATGTTCCAGTGGAAACAAAGACGCAGAGAAGCTGATGGTTCACACAGTTGACAAAGTTTAGGAGGCGGCTTGATGCTAAAATGTCCAACAAACCTGCTCACAACAAAAGATAAAGGCATTGTTTACATATCTACGGAAGCCCTAAGCAGCCATGGTCCAGCTTCATTTTTTCGCTCTGTTTTCTCGTTATAACGACTTAATTTTCCGGTGAGGTACAAAGTGAAACCAACCCTCCAGACCAGAAGGAGCTCTGCCAAAGTTAAAAAGATATTCACAGATTCTGACTTCCAGCGTCAATAACTCATTAGAGACACGTTGTCAAATCATAATCGATGCCTCTTTCCATCGTTGTCAGGTAGACAATGTGCTACAAGCCCAGCTTTATCAGCAGTAGCTGTCTTTCAAGCTGCACAAATAACACTGGTGTCTATGAGCAGCCGGCTGTGCGACGAGTGTCCAGGGACCGTCTGCAAATTTCAAAACCGCTGCAACAGCATAGAGAAAAATGACACAAATATTCAATAACTTCACTCTACTGTAGTGTCACCAGAATCACTGCAGCCATCATCTGCAACTACAGTTGTTTATGGTTTGACAACGTATCCCTATAATGAGTTTTTGACGCTGGAAGTCTGAATCTGTGAACATCTTTCCAGCTTTAACAAACTCTCAGTCGGTAGTGTGCAGCGGTGGCAGAGCTCCTTCTGGTCTGGAGGGTTGGTTTCACTTTGTAGCTCACCGGAAAATTAAGTCGTTATGACGAGATAACGGATTTTGTTTTCTCGTTATGACGACAAAATTATGTCGTTATAACGAGAAAACAGAGCGAAAAAATTAAGTTGGACCATGGCCGCTTAGGGCTTCCGTACATATCTACTAATAACTGGTGTGTAAATATCTGCTTCAGTGAATAAACCTGCCCACAACACAAAGATAACTTCATCATCGATTCACACCACATAAACCTGCACTGTGTTCTGGCTGAATTTGAATCTGAGGGTCAGACTTCATGCCGCTGGTTGAACTTTAATGATTTCTACACGTCTTCTTGACTTTCATCAGAGCTGCTGCTGAAGACGATGTGATCAAAAACTTCCGGGCAGCTGCTAAATGGACTCCGTAAGTATAGATTGCCAGCTACACTTCTGTGTTAAACATCTGAAATGCTAATTCCACAGTTAATTGTGACCAGTTGAAGCTTAAATTGGAGATATTTTCAATGCACTTCTGAATGGAGTTTGTGCGTCACGTTTAAACACGTCTGGATGATTCGTTTGAGGTCTTTGAGAGAAGTTCTCATTCGGAGAAGTTCCTCTTCAAGTGTTGATATGTTGAATATCTGCTCATGTGTTGTTGACTTTTCAGTCCGAGCGAGCGTTAAATCAGACCCGACCTCCATCTTTAGACGAACACAAACACAGATCATGATCTTCTGTCGGTTCCTGCTGTCGACGGAGGCGCTCTCGGAGGCTTTAAATCTTCCCCGGAGGCTCATAAAACTTCTTTGACGCTGTTGAAATAATGAAGAGAAGCAGAAGTTTGAATAAGTGCTGATGAATTTTTCATGCTCGTCTGAATATCTGAGCGAGTGTCTGGTTTGACTGAGTTAAAAGCAAACAACAGAAGCCCGTCCAGCCTGCAGCCTCTGCAGAGGAAACAAAGACGGGGTCTGGTGTCAGAGGCTGCCGGTTTTATCAGCCCGCCGCCGCGACAAAGACTTGAGCGCTTGCATCCCTCTCTCATCATTAATTGATTGTTGCGAGCGACTTGCCGCGCTCCGCTTCGACAAACAATCTGCAAAAACAGACTCAACAACAGCCGTGAAACAACCGCAGGATGATGAAATGCAGCCCGGGGCCACAAAATAATGAGTCCACTGCAGCGCAAGGAACCGCCGACCTGCAGCGCTGGTCTGACAACACGTCCCGTTGCAGGATGTTCATCTGTCAGCAGGTCGAGGCCAGATCTGTTGGTTGTCAGGGTTCAGTCCAGTTTCTCTCCAGAAGGTCAACGTGACTCCGCAGTCCGAGGATCCAAACTCTTGTTGTCCTGTAAGGCCACGAACGGGGACAAATTCCAAATTCTGCTTTAAAACATAAAAGATCCTTCATGTGAATAAAAGTTGATTTTGTTGCTGCACTGAGATACTAGTCTTTACTGGTCCACAAATCCTGGACCTGGACCCAAAATGGACCCAAGGAATTCTGATCCAGAAGTGACTCAAAACAGTTGTCACAGAATGATTAGATCCAGCCAGGTCCAGAGGAAAGACCCAGTCCCTAACAGACCAAAGACTGGGTCCAAACAGACCCAGAAAACTTGATCCAGACACAACCCAAAAACAGTCGTCACAGAAGAATTAGATCCAGCCAGGTCCAACAACCTGACCAGGTCCAAAATAAAGACCTGGTAGAAAGCAAGTCGGAGAACAAGAAGACCCAATCTTCAACAGACCGAAAGACCTTAAGACTTGGTCCAAACAGACCCAAAACATCTGATCCAGAACTGACCCAAAAATAGACATCACAGAAGGATTACATCCTTAGATTGGACCTGGTTTTAGAGGATCAGAAGTTCTGAAGGTTTTTTAGCAGGTACTTTGTGGTTTTGGGTAGAAGTTTCAGTTGGTTCTGTAAAATTAAGGCATTTTAGTGACATAACAACTCAAGGGGTTAAAATTAAGAACAGAACCAAGATCAACTGTGATAATGTGAGAACATCCATTGAACTCAAGGTGAGCAGAAGTTCTGTTGTGGTTCTGGATGATTCGCTGTAGATCAGCTGCTCATGGATGAATGTTCTTTGTCTTGACCTCGTTTAGCCTAAAACTCAGACCTCGATCAACCTGTTGGCCTTCCGTTGGACCTTCGTTGGCCCTCTGTTGGCCCTTTGTTGGCCCTCCGTTGGCCTTCCATTGGCTCTCCTTTGGCCCTCCTTTGGCCCTCCATTGGCCCTCCTTTGGCCCTCCATTGGCCCTCCGTTGGCTCTCCGTTGGCTCTCCATTGGCTCTCCGTTGGCCCTCCGTTGGCCCTCCGTTGGTTCTCCATTAGCTCTCCGTTGGTTCTCCGTTGGCCCTCCTTTGGCCCTCCATTGGCCCTCCATTGGCTCTCCGTTGGTTCTCCATTGGCTCTCCGCTGGCCCTCCGTTGGCCCTCCTTTGGCCCTCCATTGGCCCTCCATTGGCTCTCCATTGGTTCTCCGTTGGCCCTCCGTTGGCCCTCCGTTGGCCCTCCGTTGGCCCTCCGTTGGCCCTCCGTTGGCCCTCCAATGGCCCTCCGTTGGCCCTCCAATGGCCTTCGGTTGGCCTTCGGTTGGCCTGCATTGGCCCTCCGTTGGCCCTCCGTTGGTCCTCCGTTGGCCCACCGTTGGCCCTCTGTTGGCCCTCTGTTAGCCTTCCGTTGGCCCTCCGTTTGCCCTCCGTTGGCCCTCCGTTGGCCCACCGTTGGCCCTCTGTTGGCCCTCTGTTAGCCTTCCGTTGGCCCTCCGTTTGCCCTCCGTTGGCCCTCCTTTGGCCCACCGTTGGCCTTCCGTTGGCCCTCCTTTGGCCCACTGTTGGTCCTCCGTTGGCCCTCCGTTGGCCCTCCTTTGGCCCACTGTTGGTCCTCCGTTGGCCCTCCGTTGGCCCGCTGGTACCTCTGTGACCTCCAGATGAGATGAAATCCTCTGAGGCTTCGACAGGACGTTAATCTCTCGGCTTTAGCGGCTGATCTTCAGTCACAGCAGAGAAAAGGTATTTTGTGCTTCACTCTTTAAAGCTGCTTACAGACTGAAGTGACTTTAATTTGGTTCTTGAAAGAAACAGTGAGAGCTCAACGTGGAGGATTTACACCCAGATGACACGTCGTTTATTCTGTAAGACTCCCCTGCTGCTTTCTAACAGACTCTTATTTTGACAGTCTCGAAGCTCATGGTCGTCTTTATCTGAGCACATCGGAGCTGGACACATTGGGAACCATGTCCTTGTGTTATTTCCATGCTTAGGTCTGTTGTTTCCACCTGCAGATGAAGCTCAGTGTGTTTCTGAGTTGTTGTTGGCTCTTCTTTGTCCGACAGCAGAGATAATGAGCTGTATTGTCCAAACGAAGCTCTGAGGGCAAACCTGATGAAACTCTGCTGTGTGGAGAACTTGGTCTTTGTGAGCCTCTGTGAAGTCGATGTGCAGTTTGACACGTTCACACATATTTTGTTGCAAATTGGAAATAATTAACTTGTTGAAAGCGGAATGCTTCAGCGCTGTATTGTTCTTTTATGAAGAAATGTAATTAATGTTTAATTTAAGAGGCGAATGCAGATGTATAAAAGGCACAAATGGCAGCGTGCTCTCTGTAGCTGCGGCGCTCTTTAAATATTCATGACTTCAGTCAAAATAAGACACTCGACAGCCTCTTTATGAAGAAAAAGTCATTTATTTCTTATTCTTTTTCATTTTCTAAATGAGAAACAGCTCAGACTGACTTCACTTCCAGACCAACTTTTCTTCCTTCTTCTCTTTGTCTTCAGTCTGAACTCAGTGACCACAGCTGAGATATGCAGAAAGAGAAACCTGCAGCAGCAGCTGGACGCAAAACTCCGATGTGGTCCATAAACATGATCCATTATCAATGTGGTTCATTATCAATGAGGTTTATAGTCATTATGATCCATTATCAGTGTGGTTCATTATCTGTGTAGTTTATTATCAATGAGGTTTATAGTCATTATGATCCATTATCAATGTGGTCCATCATAAACATGATCCATTATCAGTGTGGCTCATTATCTGTGTAGTTTATTATCAGTGTGGTTCTTTATCAGTTTGATCCATTATCTGTGTGGTTTATAATCAGTCTGGTCCATTATCAATGTGGTTCATTATCAATGAGGTTTGTTATCAATTGGATCCATTATCAATTAGGTTTATAATCAATCTGGTCCATTATCAATTAGGTTTATTACCATTGTGGTCCATTATCTGTGTGGTTTATAATCAATCTGGTTCATTATCTGTGTGGTTTATAGTCAATATGATTCATTATCAATGTGGTTTATTATCAGTCTGGTCCATTATCAATTAGGTTTATTACCATTGTGGTCCATTATCTGTGTGGTTTATAATCAATCTGGTTCATTATCTGTGTGGTTTATAGTCAATATGATTCATTATCAATGTGGTTTATTATCAGTCTGGTCCATTATCAATGTGATCCATTATCAATATGATCCATTATCAATATGATCCATTATCAATTAGGTTTGTTATCAATGTGATCCATTATCAATATGATCCATTATCAATATGATCCATTATCAATGTGGTTCATTATCAGTCTGGTCCATTATCAGTGTGATCCATTATCAATTAGGTTTATTATCAATTTGATCCATTATCAGTGTGGTTCATTATTAATCTAGTCCATTATCAATGTGATCCATTATCAATGTGGTTTATTATCAATTTGATCCATTATCAGTGTGGTTCATTATTAATCTAGTCCATTATCAATGTGATCCATTATCAATGTGGTTCATTATCAATATGATCCATTATCAATGTGGTTCATTATCAATATGGTCCATTATCAATGTGATCCATTATCAATTTGATTTATTATCAATCTGATCCATTATCAATGTGGTCCATTATCAATGTGATCCATTATCAATTAGGTTTGTTATCAATGTGATCCATTATCAATGTGATCCATTATCAATTAGGTTTGTTATCAATGTGATCCATTATCAATGTGGTTCATTATCAATATGATCCATTATCAATGTGATCCATTATCAAATAGATTTATTATCAATCTGATCCATTATCAATGTGGTCCATTATCAATGTGATCCATTATCAATTAGGTTTGTTATCAATATGATCAATTATCAATGTGATCCATTATCATTTAGGTTTATTATCAATCTGATCCATTATCAATGTGGTCCATTATCAATATGATCCATTATCAGTTAGGTTTGTTATCAATGTGATCCATTATCAATGTGGTTCATTATCAGTCTGGTCCATTATCAATTTGATCCATTATCAATGTGATCCATTATCAATTAGGTTTATTATCAATTTGATCCATTATCAGTGTGGCTGATTATCGGTGTGGTTTATTATCATCATGGTCTATTATCAATGTGTTCCATTCTCAATATGATTTATGATTAATAAGTTTTATTGTCATTGTGGTTTAGCTATTATGAATTTGATCCATTATCAATAAGGTTTATTATCAGTGTGATCCACTATCAGTGTGTTTTGCTATCAGTGCGGCCATTTTGCATCCTTTAACGAGGGTTTGGTCCATTCTGCTGTGATTCTGCGTATCTCTGTGGCTCTTTGGTGTCCCTTTGCATCATTTTGCATCATTATGATTTTTGTGGTTGTGGTCGCTGTGCGTCATTTTGTGGTTATCGCGTGTCTCTCCGTGTTTTTTCATCACATTCCACAGACATACTGGGAAGGGGGGGAACTCGAACAATCAACCTTATTTTTCTACCGACGGATACGTTCAGACGACCTGAAAGTTTAAAGCAGGGAAACTAAGAATTGATCCAGATGTGTAGATCTCCAGAACCCGACGGGCCTCACAGCTGTGATTTTCCCACCTCTGATTGTATTTCAGGGCTTCAGCAGCTTCTCCTCTCTGGTTTTAATTTTCCCTCTGATTTCAGTGTGAACACGTTTAATCTGGATTCATGTTTGACAGCTGAGTCTTGGTTTGATCTGCTAATTTAAACTGGATTCCCGACCGTTTATGGCTGGCGTGTGGTTGGCGTGTTGTTGGCGTGTTGAACTGCACCTTTGTCCCTGATGGGATTAGGTCACGTGACCCGTGGCCATGATGCGATGCGGGGGCTTATCTCGGGTTTTCATTAGGAGCTGAATAAAGGAGCTCCTAATCTTTAATACATCTTGGAGTGAAGGAAGTGTTTTCCGTTGTCGCTGCGATTACAGTTCAGGCCCGTCGCCGCCGTCGCGTTCGTGTTTGAGCGACGGCGGCAGAAAAGAAGCAGCACTGCAGTTTAATCATCCTGCAGCATGAATCTGCAGCTGCTGCTTTCTTTAAGATTTAAGAGGATTTAAAGATGAATCCAAAGTGAACATCGCTGACGTTAAACTCCTCTGGCTGCAGCTGTTATCGCCCCGTTGTTCCGCTGCTCCTCGGTCACGTCTGAGGCCGGCAAGGTGGCGTTTCATCAGATAGTACAGCTGCAGTAGTCGGACATCAGACCCTGAGAGAAACACTGTACGTCCAGAGTCTCGGCTTCTACCATTTCTGTGGTTTCACCTGAACTCAGTAGTAGAGTAGTAGTAGACGCTGAAAACAAAGGAGCTGTTGGGTTATTTCGAATGTGTTTACTCGAGTCTAGACTTCATGAACTGACACTGAGACCAACCTCGAGTACTTCAACACCAGAGTTTACTGATAATAGGTGACTGATACTGACTGAAACTCAAACAAACTGTGACGTGTTTGAGGGAAACCAAACAGTTGCACAGCTGAATTCAGGCTGTTTGTGACTCCGTGTCTGTTGTTGGGTGTTTTTTGTTGGTGTTTTGAAGAATCCGGGGCAGCAGTGTAAGCAGAGAAACCCAGACTTCCCTCACCCCAGACACCTCCTCCAGCTCTTCCGGTGGGACCCCGAGGTGTTCCCAGGCCAGCCCAGAGACATAGTCCCTCCAGCATGTCCTAGGTCTACCCCGAGGCCTCCTCCCTGTGGGACATGCCAGGAACACCTCCCCAGGGAGGCGTCCAGGAGGCATCCGGAATAGACGTCGAAGCCACCTCAACTGACTCCTACAGAAGCCCTAAGCGGCCATGGACCAACTTAATTTTTTTTCGCTCCGTTTTCTTGAGAGAACGAGATAATGCTACTTCGTTTACTTGTTATAACGACATAATTTTGTCGTTATAACGAGAAAACGGATTTTGTTTTCTTGTTATAACGACTTAATTTTCCGGTGAGGTACAAAGCGAAACCAACCCTCCAGACCAGAAGGAGCTCTGCCACCGCTGCACACTACCGACTGAGAGTTCGTTAAAGTTGGAAAGAGATTGGGACTTCCAGCGTCAATAACTCATTAGTGACACGTTGTCAAAATATAAACAATTGTAGTTGCAGTTGATGGTTGCAGTGATTCTGGTGACACTACAGTACAGTAGAGTGAAGTTATTGAATATTTGTGTCGTGTTTCTCTTCGCTGTTTTCGCAGCGGTTTTGAAATTTGCAGACAGTCCCTGGACACTCGTCGCCCAGCCGGCTGCTCATAGACACCAGTGTTATTAGTGCAGCCTGAAAGACAGCTACTGTTGATAAAGCTGGGCTTGTAGCACATTGTCTACCTGACAACGATGGGAAAGAGGCATCGATTATGTTCTGACAACGTGTCACTAATGAGTTATTGATGCTGGAAGTCCAAATCTTGAATATCTTTTTAACTTTAATGAACTCTCAGTCGGTAGTGTGCAGCGGTGGCAGAGCTCCTTCTGGTCTGGAGGGTTGGTTTCACTTTGTACCTCACCGGAAAATTAAGTCATTATCACGAGATAACGGATCTTGTTTTCTTGTTATAACGACAGAATTATGTCGTTATAACGAGAAAACAAAGCCAAAAAATTAAGTTGGACCATTGCCGCTTAGGGCTTCCGTAGACTCCTCTCGATGTGGGGAAGTAACGGCTCTACTCCAAGCTCCCCCCGGTGACCGAGCTCCTCACCCGATCTCGACGAGTGCGCCCAACTCATTTTACCTGCTTGTATCCGGGATCTCATTCTTGACCCATAGACTGCTGCCCCCATGACCCGGCCCCGGATAAGCGGAAGATAATGGATGGATGTTTTGAAGGATGGTCCATCAGTCTTAAACCTTAACTTGATGAAATTTTCCATGAGTCCGTACAGATCCTCAGTTATCCAGGTCACTGTAATCCTCAGTCGAAGTAGCAGAACTTCTCCTTTTGGTTCTGGAAGATGTTCCAGCTTCATCCAAGGTTCTTCTTCAGTTCTAACTGACCTGCGGCGAGTTTCAGATGTTTATTCTCATCCCCAAATCACACGACTTGTCACCCGTTAGCACCAGAAGACTCACAAAATGTTGATGGTGGTGAAGCTTTCCAGGGAAGAACTTCAGGACTGCATTATATGTGCCTGATAGGGCTGTTGAAGACCTCCTCCTCTGTTTGGAGATGCTCTTCCACTTAAATAAAGATGTTTTCCTTCATTTCTCTGTCCAGAATGTGGACTCTGCTGCACTCAAAGTGTCCGTTATCCTTAAGATGCATTTGGACTGCTGATTCTCGTCTTTCTGGACGGTTTGCATTCATTTGCATCGATTTGAGTCTTTATTGCATTTCTTTGTTGTCAGTTTGTGTTCATTGCGTGTCTATTTAAAGTCAGTTTGCGTCTCTTTGTGGTCCCAGTCTCGTCCTTAGGAACTGTTTTTTAGTCTCCCCTATTTAAAGGTCTGTGCACTCCTGGGTGGACCGGACTGCAGATACAACACTGGTCGGCTTTGCTCAACATTTTGCATCTCAGGGTGAGGTGGAAAATGTTTGGAAAAGACTTTGTGGTCACTGTGAGTCTCTTCATGGTCATTTTGAGTAGCTGTGCATCTCTTCATGTTTGTTTTACGTGCTTTTGTGGTGTTTTTGAGCCATTTTGTGTCTATTTGTCATTGACTTTCATCTTTTCATGTTTGTTTTGCGTCAGCTGTTGGTAATTTTTGCATTCTTTTGCCTTTCTCTGTAATTATTTTAATACATCTTTATTATTTTTGCTCTTGTTTCGTGTCACTCTTTGGTTGTTTTGCATCTCTTTGTGGTCATGTTGCATCATTTTGTGATTATTCTGAACCATTTTGATCCTTTCTGTTCCTGTTTTCTGTCTTTAATCGGTCAGTTGGAGTCTCTTTATGGTCCTCATGTGTCGCTCTTTGGTCGTTTTGCATCTCTTTTTTTGCTTTGCACCGTTTTGCTCAGCTTGTGTTCGGCTGCTTTATCCTCAGGATGAATCGGTTTGTGTCTCAGAGTGTTGCTGGTATGTTGTGTTTGCAGACACTCCGGTTACGTTTGTGATGACAGTGTTCTTTGGAGGTTTTTGTTGAACCCCAGCTGATTTTTCAGACACCAAATATTTGGAGGTTTTCTTTAGACTTCAATCCACAGTCACACAGTTTATTTCATTCTTTGCACTCCTTCTCTTGTTCTAAAAGTCTGTGCTAATAGAGCACCCGGTTTGTCGTCTGTCAGCACCGTGAGCTGTGCTACTGCTGAGGACCTGAACACTACACGAGGCGTTCAGGGTCACACGTTGAGGAGATGCACTGTGATGTCTCCTCCTGATGTTTTTGGGCACTTACTGTGTTTCTGTGATAAAGGCCAAAAACTGTTGATTTCAATTATTCATCGGCGCGAGGAGGCACGACACAAGATCATGCTAATTAGCATCATGTCAGCATATGTCAGGCAGCAATTATGTTAATCCCTGTGAGCGCTCCGAAGCGTCCTGTCACCTTCAGCTCCCAGAGACGAACATTAACGTCCTCATTACAGAGACACCAGAGGGACACGAGACGAATCCTGTCTCCGCTCGGCTTCATGTTTCAGCCTGAATCTGTTATTTTAAACTGAGCTTCGGCTGCTTCCTCGCCGCAAACGCAACAGACGCCACGGAGATCAGCTGAGAATCAAAATGTCTCAGAATAATCACCGGTGATGTAAAATAAAAACAAAAAGATGCAAAACAACCACAAAGAGAAACAAAACTATGACAAAGACATATGAAATGGCTCAAGGTCAGAGGAGACAGTGATGACCAGGTTAAAGCTGACCCATCCATCCACCCAGACCTCCTCCCTGTTTGATGATCAATGTGCCTGTTTGCAAAAATGCAAAATGGTGCAAAGCCGCCAAAAAGTGGCACAAAACAACCATAAAGAGACTCAAATTGTCTGCAAAAAGACACAAAACAAGAACAAAAAGACTCAAAATGTCTCAAAAATAATCACCAAGACACGTAAAATGATGCAAAACGACCCAAACGTGATGTGAAACCACCACAAAGACAAATAAAACAATGACAAAGACATGCAAAATGACTCACCAGGTTAAAGCTGACCCGTCCATCCACCCCGACCTCCTCCCTGTTTTACGTTTACTGTGATGCCCTGTTTGCAAAACGGTGCAAAATAACCACAAAAAGATGCAAAACAACCATAAAGACACTCTAGTCGACCACAAAAAGACACAAAACAAGAACAAGGATTGTCTTGATTATCAGTCACTTCCTGGATACAGAACAACAACAAAGTGACATGAAAAATGTTTGGAAAAGACTTTGTTTTCATTGTGAGTCATTTTGGCTGTTTTCATGGTCAGTTTAAGTCTCGTTCTGCTGTTTGTTGTGGTTTTGAGCCGTTTTGTTTCTGGTTGCCATTGTTTTGTGTTTCTTTGTGATTATTTTCAGACCTTTTGATTGTAATTGTTCTTACTTTGTGTCTTTTTGTGTTCGATTAGTGTTTCTCTCTTTGGTTGTTTTGCATCTCTTTTGGTGACTTTGCACCATTTTGCAAATAGAGTATCATGGTGAGGGAGGAGGTTAGGGTTTTGAGTTTTTTTTGAGACATTTTGAGTCTTTTTCTTCTTGTTTTGTGTCTTTTTGCAGCCAATTTGAGTCTTTTTATGGTTGTTTTGTGTCACTTTTTGGTGGCTTTGCACCATTTTGCATTTTTGCAAAGAGGGTATAACATTGATCATCAAACAGGGAGGAGGTCGGGGTGGATGGACGGGTCAGCTTTAACCTGATGAGTCATTTTGTATGTCTTTGTAATTGTTTTGCATCTTTTTGTGGTTGTTTCACATCACATTTGGGTAATTTTGCATCATTTTACATGTCTGGGTGTTTATTTTTGAGACATTTTGAGCCTTTTTGTTCTTGTTTTGTGTCTTTTTGCAGCCAATTTGAGTCTCTTTATGGTTGCTTTGTGCCACTTTTCGGTGGCTTTGCACCATTTTGCATTTTTGCAAACAGGCACAGTGATCATCAAACAGGGAGGAGGTCGGGGTGGATGGATGGGTTGACTTTAACCTGGTGACCACTGTCTCCTTGTGGTGATTTTGAGCCATTTTATATGTTTTTGTCATAGTTTTGTTTCTCTTTGTGGTTGTTTTGCATCACGCATGATTATTTTGAGACATTTAGATTCTTTTTGTTCTAGTTTTGTGTCTTTTGCAGTCAATTTTAGTCTCTTTATGGTTGTTTTCTGTCACTTTTTGGTCACTTTGCACCATATTGCAGCTCAAGCTGAGGTGTGAAATGTCTGGAAAAGACTTTGTGGTCATTTTAAGTTACATTGCATCTCTTTATGTTCGTTCTGTGTCTCTCTTTGGTCATTTTGTGTTATTTTGTGTTTCTTTGAGACATTGTGATTTGATTTATTCTTGTTTTGTGTCTTTTTGCAGTTAATTTGAGTCTCTTTGTGGTTGTTTTGTGTCTCTCTTTGGATGTTTTGCATCTCTTCTTAGTCGCTTTGCACCGTTTTTGTATTGGTGATCATCAAACAGGGAGGAGGTCAGGGTGGATGGAGGGGTCAACTTTGTGACATTGTGATCACTGTGTGGTTTTGAGCCATTTTGCATCCCTTTGTCATTGTATTGTGTGTCTTTGTGGCTGTTTTGCATCATTTTGTGTTTCTTTGTGATCATTTTGAGGAATTTTGATTCTCTTGGTTCGTGTTTTGTGTCTTTTTGTGGTCAATTTGACCCTTTGCTTGTTTTGCATGGTGATCATCAAACACTGTTTTGTTTTCTTTGAGCTTTAACCACCTTTTTGTTATTGTAACCATGACAACAAAACTTAACCAAGTCCCTGTTTAAACACAAACCTTAATGTTTCACAAAACCTGACCAAAGCTTTACCTTTACGGCGCTTAGATGTCGATAAAATGTCAGAAAATGGTGAAAAATGTTTCCTAAAGTCCAAGAAGACAAATGTGTTGTTGGAGGAAGGAAAGAAACCAGAAGATATTCACATTTCAGAAGCTGCAATCAGAGAATTTAGACAGTTCTTTTTCAAAAACCAAACTGATTAGTTGATTATCGAAGTATAGTTGGAGATTAATTGTATATTTTCTGGCTGATTATTGGTGCTGCAGAGGTCAGACATCATGAATCAGTGCGGTTGGGTCAGGTGTTGTTGGTTCTGTCCTGATGAAGCTTCGATCCGAACGTTCTCCTGCTGGTTCTGTGATCAGACTTCGGCTCCGCAGTCGGACTGAAGTTAATGTCTGAACTCCTGCCGCTGCTTCTCTGAACTGCTGATGAACTGAGTGTTTCTTTTACTCTCCTCCGTCACATTAAACCCAAAGAACAACAGATAAATGAAGCCGGTGCTTCTCGGCGGCCAATCGGAGCCGCCGAGCGCCGAGGCCTCTCCTCACAGGGGGAACTAATTTATTGAGCTCACGGTTGGAGGAAAATACACCATTAAAGGGCATATTTAAGCACATTTGCAATCCTTAGAAGAAGGTAACGGTATTTGAATTTGCCCCAGCTTGAAGGAGAGTCTTTAATGTTGTGTCCACGGGACAAACGCACATCAAAGGCAGAGGACGTTCCTGACGCTCTCAATGAAATAGTTGTGGATTAAAGCGAGGGGCAGGTGGCCCCCAGACTGTCCTCCCTGGCAGCGCTGCCGGGCACGCCGCCTCACTGAGCGCGCTCCAACCGCCGCCTCGCGCCGCGCTATCGTTCCCCCGAATGCAAATTAAATCCAGGCGACGGGAGCTGCTTTGAATTCCTGCAGGAGGGAGATTCTCCCCCCTGCTCGGCTTCTTATCAGCCCAGCGCTGGGGGAGGCACGGGGGGGAGGGGGGGGGAGTTTGTATGGAAGGTGCCCTGCTCTCAGTCATTTATGTATCTGGTGCACCCCCACCCCCACCCCCCTCACCCCCACCCCCAACCCAGCGCTGTGCAAACAAGAGGAGGCCATCTTTGATGTTCCACAGGCTGCAGAGCAGATCAGCTGACCTCAGGTCTGCTCAGCAGCGCCGGGTATAACGTCACGTCAGCAGATCGATCAATACCTGAGGAGGATTAATAACTAGATATGAAACATGAAGACACACAGTGCTGCAAAACTTCTTCATGTTTCTCCAACTGATGAAATCTAAAATGTTAAATAGGAATAAAAGGAAAAGAAACACCAGAATGCAAAAGATTTGTCTTATTTAGAAGAAAAACTCTTCATTTGCTGCGTCTCTGTGCTGAATTTAACTAAACTACTAACTGTCCTATCTGCTCTCTTCTATTTTACTTTATTCTGATTATTATCCATGTTTTATTGATTATGTTTTAATTGTAACCGTGTGTTTTTTTTTTACTTTTCTCTTATCTGCACTGTAACTTTTCTGTTTAAATTTTATATTTTAACTTCTTTTTTAATCATGTTGTCTTCATGTTTTGTGAAGCACTTTGAATCACCTTGTTGTTGAAATGTGCTACATAAATAAACTTGCTCACTCGCTAAAGGTGGCAGAAAAACAGATGTAAATAAATTGCATAATATAAAAAATAACACATGAATGAATTAAATAATAAATAGAAATTAATCAAATAAAAATAAAACAAATAGCACAAAAATAAGACATAATAATAAATTAATAAAATAAAAGATATAATAAAGGAGACAAATGAAGAATTTTTTTTTTTTAAATAATTAATAAAAATAACAATTAATAAAGAAAAAAAATCAGGATTACACCGAGTGATAAATAAATGAAATAATTAATCCGTAGTTAGTAATAACAAAGCAACAAATAAATGAAACAGTAAACAAGCTAAATGAACACTTACATAAATAAATAAATAAAATTTAGATGGTTACCTAGAGAACTTCTTTGCAACACTGATAACACTTATTGTACAATAATAATTCTAATTTACTGATTTAGACGAACATTTAAGCGTCATTTTGTTGGTCGGAGCGACATAATGTGTTAGAATACGTAAAGTTTCTTTGCTGTATAACTAAATTGACATTCATCTGTAGAAATCTGCTTTCACTTTGACATAAAAGAGTCTCTTTATGGATGTTTTTGTCATAAAAAGCCGAAAATAATTGACTCTAAGAAGGGGAACCTCTTGGATACTGTATGTAGGTGTGGTTTCATCGTAGCTGTACTGTACGGAGGAGTATTCATGTACAGCAGCAGTGTGGATTCTGCAGCTGCTCTCCTCCATCACTCGCTCAGCAAACCTGACGTCAGCCGCATTTTCGGGATGCTGATCATTTTGTGTCGGTGATCTCAGCGAGCCTTCCTCCTCTCCCTCCTCCTCCTCCTCCTGGTTCTACACAGGAACCGTATTGTCCGGCCGCGGATCGCTTTACAGCACCGACTCGCTGCCATGCGGCGGGTCACGGTGCAGATCCGTGACCCCGCAGACGGAAAACGCATCTGGAGAAAACAATCCCTTCATGCCTTCCTGTGCAGAAACGTTACAGTTCACATGTTTTACAGAACAGTCTGGACAAACCTCACTGATGAAACCAGTTTGTCGTTTGAGTCTTTCAGATCCTCTGATAGCGTCGGTTTTTTCTGTTTTTATCCTCAGAAATTATTTTCACTCAGAGCAAATCGTGTCTAGAAGTTGATCCTGGTATCAGATGGAGGTAAAAATGATCCTTTCATTGTCTCTAACTTATTCTGACCAACCATCTATCACACATCATGCTGATATGAGCCTTAAAGTTTACCCAGAATGCACTTTTTAAAGTTTTCTCTGGTGAATTATCAGAAAACAGAAACGCATCCAGGGAACCAGTGATTGTTTCTAAACTGTGGCTGTTGATACGACCCTTAATATTGATGCTCAAAGTTGAGAAAATGAACACTAAAAACATATTTAGCCTTCAGACTGTGACACCTGGATGGACGTAAAACTGGAAATAACCCATCCTGTGTCAATTTCAGCCATTTTTGTGGGGATTTTGTGCTTCTTTGTGGTAATTTCGGCCCATTTTTAGATGTGACATTGAGTCTTTGGCATAATTTCACCTCTTACTGTGGGGATTTTGCATGTTTTGTGTGGTGTTTTGTGTCTTTGGGGCAATTTCACGTCTTTTTTTTGGTAATTTTGCATCTTTTAGTGTCAATTTGGCATCTTTGTGAAGGTTCTGTCTTTTCATGGTGATTTTGGCAGCTCAGGTGGTAGAGCGGGTTGTCCACTGATCGCAAGGTTGGCGGTTCGATCCCCGGCCCCTCCGCATGTTGAAGTGGAAGACACTGAACCCCAAGTTGCTCCCAATGGTAGATTAGCACCTTGCATGGCAGCTCTGTCGCCACTGGTGTGTGAATGGGTGGTGTAAAGCGCCTTGAGTGCTGTGACGACCCTCCACCTAAACACTAGGTGCCCCTGTCCTCTTTCCTTCCTTGCAGAGCTGTAGAAAGGTCATCAGCTGATTGAGCCACACCTGGGCTGGCGGCTCCACTATTTAAGGCCTCCCTCACTGTCAGGAGCCGTGTTTTCCCGGAGCATAGACATATATACGTAGACGCCGCATTGACTGTGGAGGGACGTGCCTAAAGCTCCGCCATCTTGGTACAGGGCGAGCAGAGGGGGGAGTGAATGTAAGTCTATGGAGGTAAGAGGTACTCCACAATCTTAAAATAGAATTATTCACTGAATTTTCGACCGATTTCCAAACGGTTTGGTTTGTTAAAAACGTCACACATTTAGCTCTGACACAGGATGTTAGGATGCTTTTGTTCTATTTATGTCTGCCTGTCCGTCCTCCATGTCTGACGTTTGTAACAAACAATATATGTTGACAACTGATGGATTTATGATCACTTTTATAGTGCAGACATGTCATTCCTCTATAGACGTAATGCACTGTAGGGGCGAGTGGCACTGTACCAAGATGGCCGCCGCGTAGGCACGTCGGCTCCAATTGGCAGCAGCAGTCAACGCGGCGTCTACGTATATATGTCTATGCCAGCAGCAGGGTGTTGGGTTTGGGGCGGGAGCTCAACGTTGCTCAACGTCGGCATGCTATTGGCTGAATCCAACATTTGACTCCGCCCACGGGGATATTGCCTGCATAAAAACGAGCGCCGTCTTACGCTACTAGCATAGTCACCGACCTATATTTGGCCCTGTATGTGGTTCCACTCTGAATTGCATTAGATACGCATTAGATTCCTGAAAGGTGAGGGTTAGATTGTCACCAAACTGTTTCAAAATGAAGTAAAGTTGTATGTAATAAGACTGAAAGCGATTGGTTTATGGAACGTTGAGATGGGCGGAGTCAAACGTTGAGCGCCGCGCCGAACTGCACACTGCAGTCAGAGGCTTCTCAGCTATTTGGGTGTTTAATGCACAGTCTTGCTGCATTGTTGTTAGAATAAAAACCATTTCTTTCAGTCACCACACCTTATGTTGTCTCCCTGGTTGGTAACCGTTTTGAGCCAAGCTGTAATAGTAAGGTAGGAGAAGGCGCTATATAAGTGCAGACCATTTACCATGTTGTGTTTCTCTGTCAGTTTCGGCCCTTTTTGAAGGGATTTCATATGTTTTTTTGTGGTGATTTTGAATCGTTAAAGTAATTTCACCTCTTATTCCCTCTTTTAGTGGTGATTTTGCGTGTTTTTGTGTCAGTTTCGGCCCTTTTCCTGGTGGTTTCTCATGTTTTCGTCTTCAGATTGTGACACCTGGAGTGGACGTAAAATTGATTTGGTTGCGGGTTTTTAACAGAACTCAAATGTGGCGATACCACATGGGCACAGTCACCCGGCAGCTGTCACGAGTTCGAGTCCGGCTCAGTACGTTTCTGCATGTCGCTCCCCTCTGTCCCCCTTTCACTCCGTCTCTCTGTCAATAAAATGGGAATAAATAGTTTAAAGAACACGTTAAAAAGTGTGAAATTTGGACCTTCCTTTATGTACTTCAAGGGCCTGGAAATATTCATAGTATTAAGGTGAAACTTTGCACGGCTCCTTAAAATGTACTAAAGTTACTGCAGATAAAGCACCGGATGATTGTGAGGAGGTCAGAGGGAGGACTGATTGAATTTTCATGGAATGTCTCTGTTGGTTAAACTGGTAAAAACATCAGAAAAACAAAGGTTTCTATCATTTTGTCAAGTAGAAACAGTTTTAGGAGCCTCAGTAATTGGATGAGTTACAGGACGGCATGTCTGTGTGAGTATTTCCCATGATTCCCTCTGATTCAGCTCAGCAGGTGGAGGTGGCTCGGTTCCAGCTCCATGTTTTGTTCCTGTTGGACGGAGGTCTCACATCTATTAATCCAGATCGATCTGAGCCACTGCATCACAAACACCCGGCGCTCCAGGCGGCCTCGGGGTCCGGGCCCGGCTGCCTCCGCCAGGTAAACATTAGCATAGTAATTAGCCTCTGTTAATTCAGCCAATTAACTGCGTGTTGTTGTTTCATGTGCGGCCCTCGGAGGAGCAGCTGATCCTGGATGGCAGCCAGCAGAGGAGGCTTCATCCAGCTGATGTTTCCCAGGAAAGTCTGCCTCATCTGCTGCTCTGAGCTGCAGCCTCCACTGGTTTTCCAGCAGCTGAAGGTTCTCCTCCTTCATCAGAGCCGGAGGTGAACTCGACCTAATCCTGTTTACACTCGGTCCTCCGTTCGTCCCTCCAGGCTCCGAAACTCTTCAGTCCTCTGAAGGATCAGTCGGCTCACATCGAATGTGAAATTAGACAAAATAATTATTCACTGAGGGCTTCAAACACAATGTTCAGATCTGACTGAGGAGGCAGTTCACCCCTGTGCAATATCACCTAAATGTCAAATCATTATAAACAGTAGCACCTCAGAGTAATCAGATTACTTCTAAGTAGAACAGCAGAGTGTTTGCTCTGATGTCAGGCTACAAACTTCCTGTTTAGATTCCCTCTATTAAAAAAACAGGCCCCACAGTAGGAACTTAGTGCAGAAAGATCCTGTTCTTTCAATCTGAACGTCCACCTTTATTTTTAATGACAGACTCAATCTTGCATGAAGGATACAAGAGTCCACAAATGTCTGCACAAACATTCTTCAGACACTATTTGACTGGAGGGGTTGTGTTGGAGTTCAGTTAGGACACACACTCTCCAGGTCGTAGCTTCACTTCGTTCTTGTGTGATTTTGTTCTTTGGATGGTTGTAATGCCGGAATATTCCTCTTCTTCTAACTTCTGCAGAATGGGAGTCGTCTTGTCAACCAGTATTTTGGTTTATCCTCGGACATTTATGGCGCATCTATAAATGTCATCATTATCTTTTGCACTCATGCATCACCATATCATCACACTCCCACCTCTGTGCTTCACTGTCAGGACTATGCATTTACTCTGATAGTCACGGCCAGGAGAGAAACAAAATGACCTCAAAGATGCACAACACTATCGCAAAAAGGGTGCAAAGGACCACAAAGAGACAAAAAACAGCCACAAAGACACATAAAACAACCACTAAATGACCACAAAAAGCAGCAAATCGATTGCAAAGACATAAATGCCTCCGTTCTTCACTGTTAGGACTGTGCATACACTGTGGTGGTCCTGGTCAGATTCACACCAAAGATGCTGGACTCCATCTGAGCCCAACAAGTTTATCTTATCTCACTAAATAATGCTCATCCAACGTTCATCAGGCTTCTTTTCAGGTTATTTAGCAAACTTTCATCTAGAAGATTTGTTCTGAACAGCTACCAGGTTTTCTTCTTGTCCTCCATCATGTCCTATCGAGAGGTGGAGCTATGAAAAGAGGCGGACAGGGTGTAACAATGGTGCCATGTAAACGGCGTTTTCAGATCTTTGCACTCTGGGACCTAGGTTCAGAAAGGATCGTTTTCAAACCCCCAAAACGCCGACTTGGTGTGGACGATACACGGGTTGGATGGACTATTAGTGGGTTTAGGCCTGGGCTCGTCTTCCTGTAGACGGGGCCTCAGTTTAGTTTCAGTGATCACAGCTGGATTCACTTTGGTTGCTTTAAGATTCTACTTTGGGGCCTGAATTTTTAATATACAGCAATCCCTCGCCATATTGCGGTTCACTTCTCGTGGTCTCACTGTATCACGGATTTTTAAATTGTATATAAAACACGTAGCGTACAGCAGATGAGTAGACCCATGTATGGACAACTCGGCTACGGCCGCTTCCTCTCGAGTTAGTCGGTCTCTGATTGATCGGCGGTGATGGAAGCCAGCCAGAACCTTTGGTCCCACACGGTGAGAGTTTACTGGAAATGACCGTCAGAGAACCGGTGACAGTCTGTAGGATTACCGTAACACCATTATCAGTTTCCCAGTAGGTAGGCAGCCGGACGTCCTCGGTGTCGGTGTGTTTAAAATACGTCAGAGTTTTTCCCAAGTGGATCGCTGCGTCGCTAGTTCCATTATCAGACACGGCTGTAGAAGCTCCTCTAGATGGAAGGTTTAAGAGTGTAGGAAGGGTTTAGAAGAGTGTGGGAAAGGTAAATAATAAAATAAATATAAGGCCGCTACTTTGCGGATTTTGTCTATCGCGGGGGTTCGGTTCCAGGACCCCCGCGATAGATGAGGGACCACTGTAGTCTTAAAAAGTGTTTGTTTTTGACCGTTCATCAGAGTTATTCACTATAACTGTATTCTATTCAAACATATAAAGCAGTCAGTATCCAGCAGCAGGTGTAGTCATAACAAATAAAAACCGAAGTGAGGTTTAACTAGTTTTTTAAAGAAGGGCTGGAGGAGGAATTCTTTGCTGCAGTAAAACTAGTGGATTCATGTGTATCTGTGTGGATTCTCAGTCATCCAAGTCTCGGTGAAAAGCAACTGGACGTCTCTTTTTGGTTCCTGAAAATAAGAACCAGGACTGCAGCAAAAGTACAAAAGTATAATAATGAATAGTACTCAAAGTATTAAAAGTAAACAATGTCCTCTGTGTTTTGGACAAACAGTAAAAATCTGCGTATTTTATATCAGTGAAACCCAGCAAAAATAAAATATTCATGTCAAACATCTACAGCAATCCATGTGTTCAATATTCCTGCAGTTTGTCACCAAATACCAAAACATTTCTGAGCAGGTCTTTGGGAAACATGAAACACAGCAGAGACTCTGCAGGAGTATTTTCGTTTCAGTCATTTTCCAGGCATTACCAATACAGATTGGACAGGAGGCAGAAGTGACAGATTGTGGAGCTTCTGGCTGAAGAGCAGCTGTAGATTCATTTGTTTGAGCTGCGAACGTCAGAGCAACTGTAAACTGTGAGCAGATTCAGTGTTTGGGTGTAGAGTCGAGCTGCTCTCCTCCTCCTCTGGCAGCAGATTAACAGTCCCGAGGTGCAGCCTTTAATTCGATAATGAATATTTACAGGCGGGAGATGTAGGTCAGAATACCCAGCAGCTCTGCAGGTGATTACATCCACTTCATCAGATCACTTTAGATAATTAGCAGAGCACCGCTCGCTGCAGGAGGATAATTAGAGCGACCTGCTGCACGCTCACATCAAACATCCAGGGGAGGAGGAGAGCTTTTATTTCTAACTAACAGTCTGTGGGAGGTTAATGGGCCTCTAATAAAACCTTCAGGACAACTTCAGCTGTGGGACTTTCAGCGCTAAAGAGTTCTGTGGTCAGAGGTGGAGTTTCACCATTTCTGCTCCTCCACAGTTTCCTCGCAAAACTCAAACTGCATTTAAATGTTTTCAAGCTTCAACTTTGTTGTTGGTTCAGGAGAAACGAGCTGCAGATGAAGCCTGCTGCAACCTGGATAAATATATATATGAGTACATGGTTGTTGGATGGTTGCTGGATGGTTGTAGGGACAATTATTGAATGGTTACCGGATGACTGATGGATGACTGTTGGTTGGTTGTTGGATGGTAACTGGATGGTTACTGGATGGTTGTTGGATGGTTGCTGGATGGACATGGAGATAGTTGTTGAATGGTTGTTGGATGTTCTTGGATGGTTGCTGGATGGTTGTTTGGTGGCTGTTGGATGGTTGTGGGTATAGTTATTGAATGGTTGCTTGATGGTTGTTGGATGGTTATGTTGACGGTTATTCGATGGTTGTTGGATGGTTGTGGGGACAGTTGTTCGATGGTTATTGAATGTTTGTTGGATGTTTTTGGATGGTTGTGTTGACAGTTATTCAGTGGTTGTTGGATGGTTGTGGGGATAGTTGTTGGTTGGTATTCAATGGTTGTTGGATTGTTGCTGGATGGTTGTAGAGACAGCTATTGGATGATCATTGAATGGTTGTATGGTTTTTTGATAGTTGTTGGATTGTTGTGTTGACGGTTATTCAGTTGTTATCGGATGTTTATTGAATGGTTGTGTTGACAGGTATTCAGTAGTTGTTGGATGTTTTTGGATGGTTGTGTTGACAGTTATCCAGTGGTTGTTGGATGGTTGTGGGATGGTTGTCAGATGGTTATTCAATGCTCGTTGGATTGTTGTTGGATGGTTGTAGAGACAGATACTGAATGATCGTTGATTTGGTTGTATGGTTTTTTGATAGTTGTTGGATGGTTGTTTTGGATACTTATTGGATGATTGTGTTGACAGTTATTCAGTGGTTGTTGGATAGTTGTGGGGACAGTTTTTGAATGGCTGTTGGATTGTTGTTGGATGGTTATAGAGACAGTTATTGAATGATTGTTGGATGGTGGTTGTATGGTTTTTTGTTGGATGGTTATGTTGACGGTTATTCAGTGGTTGTCGGATGGTTGTGGGGACAGTTGTTAGATAGTTATTGAATGGTTGTTAGATGGTTTTGGGGACAGTCTTTGAATGGTTGTTGGATTGTTGTTGGATGGTTATAGAGACAGTTATTTAATGATTGTTGGATGGTGGTTGTGTGTTTTTTTTGGATGGCTGTGTTGACAGTTATTCAGTGGTTATTGGATGATTGTTGGATGGTTGTGGGGACAGTTGTTGAATGGTTGTTGGATTGTTGCTGGATGATTATAGAAACAGCTATTGAATGATCATTTAATGGTTGTATGTTTTTTTGATAGTCGTTTGATGGTTGTATTGACAGTTATTCAGTGGTTGTCGGATGGTTGTGGGAACAGTTGTTGAATGGTTGTTGGATGGTTACTGAAGGTTGGGTGGTTGTTGGATGGTTGTAGGGACACTTATTAAATGGTTGTTGAATAGTTGCTGGATGATGGTGAGCAGCAGCTGTGTTTGCAGGCCCTGGCACTGAGCGCGCTCACATCTATTATTCATGTGTCCTCAGTTTCAGATGAGGATCCTGCAGCCACCTGCCTCTGTCTGCCTAAACGATCATAAGTGTTTGACTCCATGTTGTCTCAGTCAGCAGGAGACACAATCCCTCCTGTTGGGTATTGTTACTGTCAGTCTGATACAAATAGACACTTCACTCGTTTACAATGAATGTTCACGTCTGTTCACTGTCATTTTACAAACTCTAAAATCCTGTCTGTAACAATGGCTTTGATTTAATTGTCTGATTACTTTTTCATCCTGGTCTCTTTGGTCAACCAAATAACTGAAATCTCATCAAACTTCCCCAGTTGTTCTTCTTCTGTTCAGATGCTGACACAGTCCAGGTTGACGCCTCATTTCTGTAGGATTTATACTCAATGAGGCGATCGCCGCCAGTTTCTCTCCCACTAACTGGAAACTGTGACTCTGTTCATTCAAAAATGCTAATGATGTGTATTTTCCCTGGTTGTTTGGTGTCCTCGGTAACCATGGAGACGGAGTCATGTGAGTCTGTAAGTGGGCCACGAGGCGAGAGGAGGGAGCGACGCTTTTTATGTGACGCCTTTGTTTTTACTGCAATTTACTTGAAAGTCACTGATGTTTGGGACGCAGCTCAATTTACCTGTACAGGATTCACTCATTCACCTGTAATGGATTCATTCTGTTTACCTGGAATGGATTCACTCATTCACCTATAGTGGGCTCATTCAATTTACCTGTAGTGGATTCACTCATACACCTGTAGTAGATCCATTCATTAACCTGTAGTGGATTCACTCATTCACCTGTTTTGGATTCACTAATTCACCTGAAGAGGATTCACTCATGGTTCATTCATCCATGATGATCAGTTAGGCATCTCTTCAGACAGGTAACTTCTTTCGAGTTAGCTTCTATGTCCAGTTAGCTCAGAATCTGTTTCTTTAGAGATAGCTCCTCTGCATTGACAGTTCAGAGTTAGCTTTGTTTGAGTTAGCTTCTATGTCCCAGTTAGCTCAAAATGAGCTTATTTAGAGTTAACATCTGTAGAATTAGCTAGCTAACTTCTTTTGAGGTAGCTTCTGTTTACGTTAGCTCAGATTTAGCTTCTTTATAGTCAACTTCTCTGTACAGTTAGCTTTAGCTTCTTTCAAAAACTTCTCTATTCAGTCAGCTTCTTAATCCAGTTAGCTTATAGGCCCACTTCGCTCCGAGCTAGCTTCTTTAGGGTTAGCTTTAATGTCCATTTGGGTTTCCCGTCCACCAAGACTAATTCAAGATTGAATTATGTCTCACTGATATTCTGTGATTTTAAATTGATGTATTTTTAATGTTGTTTTGTGAATGGACCCCAGGAAGACTAGCAACAACCTTGTGGAAGCTCATGGGGATCCAAATAAAGAATAAAGAATAAAGCTAAAAGTTAGCTTCTGTTTGACTTAAAGTTGGTTTCTCTGTTCAGTTAGCTGAAAATTAGCTTCTCTGCCTAGTTAGCTGAGAGTTAGCTTCTTTATATACCTTTCTAGTTAATCTCAGTGTGAAGTTAGCGTTAGTCTAAGGAGTGATCAAAGATACAACCCAATGATACCAAAAGTGCAGAGTTGAGGTGAAAGTGGCTAAAGGACGTTTAACCAAATATTAGCATTTCTGTATGTTTATTTTTGACCTATTAGATTTTTATTTTTTTATATTCCCAGAAGACCTATAAACTCAAGACTGCCATCATATACATGGTCTTTACCAGTGTATGTAAACTTTTTTTCACAACTGTATATTTTCAGTGGGGTTAGCGTTAGCATGTAGCTGTAGTTAGCTCATGTTGTCCACAGTCTGATGCTGTGTGTTTCTGCTGCCGACTTCTAACTGTTTGTGTGTTTGAAACCTTCATGTTTGTCGCCTCCTGCTGAGTCTAGGTTCTGATTCTCCTCTCTGACACCTTTTTTCTGTCTAACTGGGGAATTCAGTGACTAACTCATTTCTTTTTATAACTCTTTGAAACCGCGGCCTCATTAGCATGCGAGCGCGCTGGTCATGCAAATCGTTTGAAATGCAAAAACACATCCAGTTTCTATATTTCATCAAGGAGCTTTTCATGTTTAATAAATTACAGACGCCGTCCTCCAAGACTTTGTTATTCATTAACCAAAAAGCACACAATTGGGATCCATTTAAAATCTTAATCACAACCTGCAGGATTATTTGCTTTCTGCTAATATTTGCCTTGACGGTGGGGGAGGAGGGGTTGCAGCCTGCAGAGTCTCAGTGTTTGTAATGAGATTAGATGCTCGGCAGTCAGTGTGCCACTGTTTCACACCACGATTCATTAACCGAGCAGCCAGGAGGAAAACTAACCTGCAGGTTTACAGTCTGTGCTCAGCCAAAAGTATGTGGACGACTGACGCTTCCTGTGATTAAGAGCTTTTTGATAGTGTGGAACCTCATGGACCTTAAACTGTACGAAAACATGAATGTGGGTTTATTCAGTGTGTAAACGTTTTTTTCAACCAGCTGTCAAATCAATCATTCATGTAATTCACACACTCACCTGCCACATCGTTAGGTACACCTGTTCAACTGCTCGTTAAGGCAAATATCCAATCAACCAATCACATGACGGCAACTCAATGAATTTAGGCATGCAGACATGGTCAAGACGACCTGCTGAAGTTCAAACTGAGCATCAGAATGAAGAAGAAAGGTGATTTAAGTGACTTTAAACATGGCACGGTTTTGACTATTTTGGAAACTGCTGATCTACAACCATTTCTAGGGTTTATAGAGAACTGACAGAAAGGGGGTGATGACCTCCGGCAATACCCCTTGATGCCAGAGGTCAGAGGAGAATGGCCAGACTGGTTCAAGATGATAGAAAGGAAACAGTAACTCAATAAACCACAACCAAAGTATGCAGACGACCATCTCTGAGCAACCTTGAAGCAGATACAGCAGCAGAAGACTACAATCCCGTTGCTAAGAACAGGAAATTGAGGATACAATTCGCCCCATCGACCCATTTTCTTCCACTTATCGGGGTTGGGTCATGGAGACAGCAGATGAAGTAGGTCATTCTAGACGTTCCTCTGCCTGGCAACGCTTCCCAGTTCCTCCTGGGGGATCCGGAGGCGTTCCCAGGCCAGATGAGATACGTAATCTTTGTAGTGAGTTCTGGGTCTACCTCGTGATCTCCTCCCAGGCGGACGTGCTCAGAAAACCTCAAAGGAAGTCTCCCGGGAGTCATCTGGATCAGGTGTCCGAACCACTTTAACTGGCTCCATTTTCCCGTACAAAACAGAAGATTGGAACAGCGTTGCCTGGTCTGATGAGTCTCACTTTCTGCCACGACATTCAGACGGGCAAATTTAGGCAAAAACAACATGAAATCTTGGATCCATCCTGCCTTGTATCAACGGTTCAGGCTGCTGGGGGTGTAATGGTGGGGTGATATTTCCTTGGCACACTTTGGGCCCCTTAGTACCAAGTGAGCAACATTTAAACTCCACAGCCTCCCTGAGTATTGTTGCTGACCATGTCCATCCCTTTATGGCCACATTGGACCATTTCCTGGTTTCTTGAACATGACAATGAGTTTACTGGACTCCAACGGCCTCCACAGACACCAGATCTCAATCCAGTAGAGCAGCTTTGGGATGTGGTGGAACAAGAGATTCGGATAATGGATGTGCAGCAACTGTGTGATGCTATCATGTAACTTGGACCAAAATCTCTGAAGAATATTTCCTTGTTAAACCTTTGCCACAAAGAATTAAGGCAAAAGGGGTCCAACCCGGTACTAGCTAGGTGGACCTAGAGACTGGTGAGTGCATGTATCATAATAAATAAGGCTTTCACTGCTTCCTATTTAACAGACAAAGCCAACATAAAGACAACTGCTACAATTTTTCCCACTTAAAAACATGCCGAATTAGCCATTAGCACGCCCTGTTTGCAGCTTCCTCTTGAATGTACCGACAAATATCACCGGATTAATGTGACACCGAAGAAAACGTCATGTAACCAGTGGCACCTGGTGGTTCTCCGCTGTCTGCCTCTGATTGGAGTGCCAGGTGCAGACGAGATGTTTGCGAGATGTCTTTTAAAGGGTTGCTCATCGACAAAAATGAAAGCAAGGTTTTGTAACAGTCGCCTCTGATGTTGCAGTGCGGCCACACAGTTTGAATGAAGAGGTTGATTTCCTGCAGTGTGAGATGGCTACGTAGCAGGTATGCATTTTTAAGGGATGTTTATTAAAAAATGTGTTTTATTTGTTTTTATAAGTTTATTTTTATAAGTTAATCTCTAATTCAATAGTTAATTGTGTTTTTATTGTTTGTGTTTTACAGCAATTGTTTCCTGCTGTCCTTTTTGGTTTTGTTTGTATGATTTGTTTAATTTCGTTAGGCCCGTAGATGAGAAAACCTGGGGTGCATCGTGTGAGAGCGGACTGACTTCTTATATTTTTGTTTATTGTTTTGTTTGTTTTGTTGGTTTATTCGCTTCCCTGTTTGATCCTGGGTCGTAAATTATCCAACCTTAATCCCTCGCGGTACTGAAACCCGACTTATGTGAGATGGTTATTGGCACGAGTGAACTGTTTGCAGTGCTTTTTGATGTGCAGTGGCGTTTTAGCGTGCAGTGATTTCATCTTTGGTTTATCGGGCTTAAGTGCAATAGGAATTAATGGTATAAGTAATTAGAAACCCTTTTGGATGAACAAGATGCCGATTTTATGATGTGCACTGTGAATAATAAATATTAACATTTGTATACTTTAATTCCTGGTCCTCCGTCTATTTTAATTCTTGGCCTGTAGTGTCAGGTTCAACATTTAAACGTGAGGCTTCTCAGGCAAGTTCTGCCTTCACGAAGGAGCGACTTACGGATGCTATCTTGCAACGTCAATCATAGATAATTTTATTTTCCTGAAAGATCCAGCACAGCTCAGTCCCCAGATAGTGAGGGAGGAAGTTGCAAGTGATTTTAAAGACATTTCATTGTTCCGTGTGCCTCTGTAGACGCTATAATCCCAAAACAGAACCTGATTAAAACACTAAAGCCTTATAGTCTTTTTTGTTGACCTTTTAAGATTTGCAGTAAGCCTACTTACCACTTGAATGATGTTTTTATATTTGGCCTTCACTTGCTCCCAAAACTGTCCAACACCACCAGCTTAGAGAATAAAACTGAAAATGTCTCACACACCGTAAGAATGAGGTTTAACGTGAGATTACAGAAGTCAGCCTCCACATCTTTTACTTGATTTTTTTTAATGCTTATAAAGAATTAGTCTTTGCATGATGATCATTAAGCTAATTTTGTATCTTGAACCTTCATCTGAGCAGCTATTCTGAGTTATGATGACACTGATAAGCTGTTTACATTTGTCATAATAATTTAAGATTAGAGTTCGTTCTTCTTGTGAGCAACAGGAAGCTCCAGACGTGTCCATGTTTGGTTATCTGGTGCCAACTCCGCCCCTGTTATTTGAAAAGAATCCAAACTCTGGTTGACTTACTGAGTTGAGTTCGCGTATCCAGACTGCGGTTGTTAGGTTAAGTGAAGCCAGATAATAAAAGAGATGTCTTGAGGATGCTGAGCTTGCTTCATAGTACGGGCCTCAGTTGTGCAGACGTGATCTCTGCACAGCTTGTTTGGTTCACCTGTGCTTGTTGCTTCTATTGATCAAGGGTTGTAACACGTTGGGGGCTCGTCCGGGATGTTTCCTTAATCTTTGCATTTGTTTAAGTTCTTTACTAGAATGGTTTTTGGTTGTGGTGGTTGGGACCTCTCCTCGAATGTTTGGGGCCTGACATGGTGAATAAAAAAACATTTGACATTTGCAGTTTGATTTTTTTCTAAGGATTTCGAGTTAAGCCCAGTAAGATAGTTGGATAAGATTGATTGCAGTAGAGCTTCTTTGCGTCGAATGGAGCCAGTTGAGGTGGTTCGGACATCTGGCTTGGACTCCTCCTGGGAGACTTCCTTTGGAGGTTTTTCCGAACACGTCCACCTGGGAGGAGACCACGGGGAAAACCCAGAACGAGCTGGGAGGGATTATATATCTCATCTGGCCTGAGAACATCTCAGGATCCCCCAGGAAGAACTGGAAAGCGTTGCCAGGGGTAGGGACATCTGGAATGACCTGCTTCGTCTGCTGCCTCCACGATGCGACCCTGGATAACAGAAGTGGATGGATGGATGGATGGATGGATGGATGGATGGATGGATGGATGGATGGATGGATGGATGGATGGATGGAGGGGCGGGCGGGCGGGCGGGCGGGCTACAGTCTCACCTGCACCCCTGGTCTTAGTTTTAGATATGTGGTTCAAAAGTTCAGTGCTTAACGTCGCCAACTTACCAGAAGGCGGTTCAGTTGAATAAGTTCTGTGACAGGTAGGAACCAGCATTACTTCAGGGACAGTGTATAATTCAGGTCCAGTGGCTTTGTCTCACTTGTCTTTGTGGTGGAAGAAGAGAGGAATGAATAGTTGGGTAGTGTGTTCAAAGGCAGCAAACTTCATTGACACATGACCATAAATAACTTTCGTGTAGGTTTTGGAACTTGTCTCGGACTCACTGGGGGCTGACTTGGTTTTGCAGGTATTTGGCTCCATCTAGACTCTGGAACTTGTGGGTGTTTTTGCTTTAACTTGTCTCAGTCTTGTAGGTTATTGAACTTGGACTTGTCTCCCAGATCTTTTCTGACTCTGACTTGTCTCATAGGGCCTTGAACGTGTCTCAGACTTGTCAGGACCAACTCGATCTTCTCGGTATTTGGCTCCAGACTCTGGGCTCCTGTGTTTTCGCTTAAACTTGTCTCAGTCTTGTAGGTTATTGAACTTGGACTTGTCCCCCAGATCTTTTCTGACTCTGACTTGTCTCATAGGGCCTTGAACGTGTCTCAGACTTGTTAGGATAAACTCGATCTTGTAGGTATTTGGCTGTCTTTTCGGTGTTGGGACTAAGACTTGTCTTAATCTAGTTTCCTTCATTTTCCAGCCTGAGAGGAAAACCTGTAGACAAACCGAGGACTGAAAAACTTCCTGCCTGAGTTAAGGCCTTCTCAGCGTTTTCAGGTAAATAAATATGAACAAATTAGTTTAATTTATTCGTGATTTCACAAAAAAGATACTAAATGTGCTGTATATTGTAGTAAAGTGTATGTAACTATGATAAAACCCAAAGTTGTGACTGATTCCAGGTCGGTTTTCTAGTTTTTAGCTGTGAGGTGTGTCGGCTCTCGGGGTGTCGAGTGTCTCGTCCATCAGCAGCGTCTGCGTGTTTGTTTGTGTTTGTTGTGAACGCAGCTCAGCGTTCGGGGACTTTTAATGGCCTGTTGTCCTCACAGAGCATAAATCACCGCTGTCAGTAATGCTGCAGCTCGACATGAATAATGTTTGCCGAGTTCTCTGAGGAATTACAGTCATGTTTCCTGAAAACTGTCCCACAGCTCCGCTCTGATTGGTCGCTAATGATGCTGCTTTTACAGCACTTCGTCGTTTCCCCAGATCGGGTTTGTTTACTCTCGCCGAACTCGTCTTTCACCCACAGTTTCCACGTTATCGTATGAGTTCAGAGGTGTTGACGTGTAGACAGAAAAGCTCTTACGGACTGTCGCTGCAGAACACGGGCGTTTCTCTGGTCAACAGCATCAGCAGGCGACAAGCTCAGAAATCAGAACCTAAGAAAAGAAGCAGTGGAAGATGTTAATCCCAGAAACATGGACATGCAAATCCTTCAAATATCAAACAGATGTGTGACGTGTTTTCAACTTCCTTTTCATCTGTGTATACTCTCATTACAAATTGCAGAGCTGACACTTGAACTGCTTTCACTGAAGCTCTTTTTATCTTCCTCACTTCACCACCTTCGCTTTAATTGACACTTTGACTACTTTATGTAGCAGCATCAGCAATAATTCAGGCATTGTAATGATGAACACAGAGAGACACTTCAGCTGTTCACAGTGTGCAAACCTTAACACTTCACTTGTTTTCAGTGTAAACTTCACCACTTCTCCTGTTTACAGTGTGTAAACTTTAACGCTTCATCTGTTTACAGTGTAAACCTTAACACTTCCCCTGTTTAAAACTTGTAAATTTGTACAATTCATCTGTTTTCAATGTGTAAACTTTAACACTTCACTTGTTTACAGTGTCAAATTTAACACTTCACCTGTTTACACTGTAAACTTTAACACTTCATCTGTTTACAGAGTGTAAAGTTTAACATTTCACTTGTTTACATTGTAAACTTTAACACTTCACTTGTTTACAGTGTAAACTTTAACACTTCACCTGCTTACACTGTAAACTTCAGCATGTCATCTGTTTACAGTGTTAACTTTAACACTTCACCTGTTTACAGTGTGTAAACTTTAACAGTTCACCTATTTGGACTGTAAACTTTAACACTTCACCTGTTTAAAACTTATACATTTTATCACTTCACCTTTTTACAGTGTGTAAAGTTTAACATTTCAGGTGTTTGCACTGTTAAGTGTAACACTTCATTTGTTTACACTGTAAACTTTAACACTTAACCTGTTTAAAGCTTGTAAACTTTAACACTTCACCTGTTTACAGTGTTAACTTTAACACTTCACCTGTTTACAGTGTGTAAACTTTAACACTTCACCTGTTTGGACTGTAAACTTTCACACTTCACCTGTTTAAAACTTATAAATTTTAACACTTCACCTTTTTACAGTGTGTAAAGTTTAACAATTCAGGTGTTTGCACCGTAAAGTTTAACACTTCATCTGTTTACAGTGTAAACTTTAACATTTCACCTGTTTAAAGCTTGTAAACTTTAACACTTCACCTGTTTGGACTGTAAACTTTAACACTTCACCTGTTTAAAACTTGTTAAGTTTAACACTTCACTTGTTTACAGTGAAAACTTTAACACTTCACCTGTTTAAAACTTGTAAACTTTAACATTTCAGATGTCTGCACTGTAAACTTTAACACTTCACCTGTTTACAGTGTAAACTTGAACACTTCACCTGTTTAAAACTTGTAAACTTTAACACTTCACCTGTTTAAAACTTGTAAACTTAACACTTCACTAGTTTACAGTGTAAACTTTAACACTTCATCTTTTTACACTGTAAACTTTAACACTTCACTTGTTTGCACTGTAAACTTTCACACTTAACCTTTTTAAAACTTGTAAACTTAACACTTCACTTGTTTACAGTGTAAACTTCAGCATTTCATCTGTTTACAGTGTTAACTTTAACACTTCACCTGTTTACAGTGTGTAAACTTTAACAGTTCACCTATTTGGACTGTAAACATTAACACTTCACCTGTTTAAAACTTATAAATTTTAACACTTCACCTTTTTACAGTGTGTAAAGTTTAACATTTCAGGTGTTTGCACTGTAAAGTTTAACACTTCACCTGTTTACAGTGTAAAGTTTAACACTTCACCTGTTTGGACTGTAAACTTTAACACTTCACCTGATTAAAACCTGTAAACTTTAACACTTCACCTGTTTACAGTGTAAACTTTACAAAGTCACCTGCTCCACACACTTCCACTGCCTCCATGTCAGCCACGCTTCATTTATCTGCAGTGATGGACTCTCTGGCTCTCGGTAAACGGAGGTCTGAGCGCCGTGTCGTGCTTCCATCAGTGACTCAGCAGATTTCAGAGCAGACTTTAACATTTCTGCCTGTTTTAAATTAATGACAGCGTCCTCGCCATCTGTCCACCGCGAGGGGCTGAGGGGCATCGGCAATATGTCCACACCAACGGCAACGCTAATGAATGAATCATGTCCTTTGTGACAGAGTCAGATTAAATATTTCACTGCCGAGACTCAGATCGAACCGCTCAGATGCAGCGAGGCCGTTGAAACTCTGCTGCAGGTCGACTCGTCGTCTCATCTGTCTGTGTTGAAAGAGTTGTTCAGGAATATAAAGTGTAGATGAGGCTGTGGATGAAGAAAAACATAGACAGGAATACAAGTGGAAAGCCTGTTGGATGGAGGAGCTGCTGAAGTGGAGAAAAATGTCCAAAAATACGAATAAAATGTTCCAAAAATGCAAGAAAATGACAGAAACGCCTCCAAAATTATGAATAAATGATCTAAAATGCTGAAGTAAACTCTTAAAAATTAACCAAATGTCTCAAAAACATCTAAAATAACAACGTAAGAAAATAATATGATAAAAAACCTCCAAACATATGAATTAAATTAGATATTAATATGAGTCATAGGTCTCAAAAATGTCTAAAAGCAAGTTATTTCAATTTAATTTCTTTTGATTATTAATAACCAAATAATTAAATGATATTTTTTAGCAAAAAACTGTAAAAATCATATAAATAAAATGTCAAAAATATTAATATTACTCTAGATGAATCACATGTGTACAAAAAAGTCTGAAGTTCTTGTTAAAAAATCTGCAAAAATGTCAAAGAGATATTAATAAAATGTCCCAAAAACCACCTACAGAAATAGAAATAAATGAAAAATGCTAAAATTAATTCCTGAAAATTAAATAAAAATAATCAAACATGTAAGAAACTAAAAAGCCTGAAAAAAACACACATGAAAAACAGCAAAAAATATTTTAAAAAATCCTAAAAAATTAATGAAAAGTCTCGAAAAGGGTCTAAAATTAATTTCTTTAAATGAGTTTAATTTAATAAAAATGTCAGAAATTTAAAAAATCTCCTAATACATGAATAAAATATCAAATAATATTATTAATAATGAATCAAATGTCTCCAAATATTCTTAATAAAATGATGAAATGTCTCCAGAACTCTGATTTATTTGCTCTGTTTACCAGGATCCAGCCCTAGAAGCTCGCCGTCGTTGCGCTGCAGCGTCTCTGCAGGTGCAGCAGGTCGCAGCAGACGAAGCGGCCGCAGCACCGATAGCAGATGTCGGCGTGGAGACGAGCTGGCAGCGTCGCAGGTGAACAGATGATCCGGTCTGGTGCCAAACAGTCGGGCCCAGATGGAGCGACACGTTCAGGGAGGGGTGGAGGGGTGGAGGAGGGGGAGGGGCTCTGACCTTCTGCTGCTGGAGGTGAAGCTCCAGAAAAGGTGGAGCAGAACCAGAACCTGGACCTGCAGAACCTCCAGAGGCCCTTTGTGAAGAACAGACAGGATCAGAGGCGTTAAGGAGCCTGGATGGAGGAACAGCAGCTTCACCTCTAAAATACATCCCATAATACTGAAGCTCACAGTTGGTCCTAGGAAACATGAACGAAAACACACCTGGATGTGGATGTGGAGGGAGGGAGGGGTTTAGGGTCTGGGGGGTCATTTAGCCTCTTTTTGTGGTGATTTTGTGGTGTTTTGTTTTGACTTTGTGTGTTTTTGAGGTAATTTTGCTTCTATTTGTGGAAATTTTGTGTCTTTCTGTGGTGATTTTGTGGCCTTTTGAGGCATTTTCACCTCTTTTTGTCATGATTTTGCAGATTTTTCAACTGATTTTGTGTCTTTTTGTGGTAATTTAGCCTCTTTTTGTGGCGATTTTCTGTTGTTTTGTTTTGACTTTGTGTCTTTGGAGTGATTTTGCTTCTAATTTTGGAAATTTTCTGTGTTTTTGTGGGGATTTGTGTCTTGTTGTGATGATTTTGAGTCCTGTTGAGGTATTTTCACCTTTTTTGTGATGATTTTTTGTAGTTTTGTTATGACTTTGTGTGTCTTTGGGGTGATTTTGCTTCTACTTTTGGAAATATTGTGTGCTTTTGTGATGGTTGTTTATGTTTTTGAGGTGATTTTGTGGCCTTTTGAGGCATTTTCACTTCTTTTTGTTATGATTTTGCAGGTTTTTTGGTGATTTTGTTGGTCTGAGGTGATTTTGCTCCTTTTTGTAGTGATTTTAAGTCTTTGTGGAAATTTAGTATCTTTTTGTGGTGATTTTGTGATGTTATGTTTTGACTTTGTGTGTCTTTGAGGTGATTTTGCTTCTATTTTTGAGTAATTTTGTGTGTTTTTGTGATGATTTTGTGTCTTTTTGAGGCATTTTCACCTGTCTTTCTCATGATTTTGCAGTTTTCTAGTGATTTTGTGTCTTTTTGTGATGATTTTGTGTGTCTTGGAGGTGATCCTCCTTCTTTTTGTAGTGATTTTAAGTCTTTATGGTCATTTAGCATCTTTTTGTGGTGATTTCCTGTTGTTTCGTTTTGACTTAGTGTGTCTTTGGAGTGATTTTGCTTCTAATTTTGGAAATTTTCTGTGTTTTTGTGGTGATTAGTGTCTTGTTGTGATGATTTTGAGTCCTGTTGAGGTATTTTCAGTAATTAACCTCTTTTGTTGGTGATTTTGTCTCTTTTTTGATGATTTTGAGTGTCTTTTTGGTAGTTTTCCATCTTTTTCTGGTTAGTTTGTGTGTTTTTGTGGTGATTTCGTGTCTTTTTAAGGTATTTTTACCTCTTTTTGTTGTAGATATGTGCTTCTTTGGTGTAGTTTTGCATCTTTATGAGATGATTACAGCATCTTTTATGGTAGTTTTGTGTCTTCTTGTGTGTAATTTAGGATCGTTTGTGGTAATTTGTGTGTCTTTGAGGTGATTTTGGCCCTTTATGTGGTGATTTTATCTCTTTTTGATGATTTTATATGTCTTCATGGTAATTTTGCATCTCTTTGTGGTTGTTTTGTGTGTTTTGTGGTGATTTTGTGTTATTTTGAGGTGATTTTGTGTGTTTTTATGGTAATTATGTGTTTCCTTGGGGTAGTTTTGCATTTCGTGTGGTAATTTAGCGTCTCTTTGTAATAATTTTGCAGTTTTTGTAGTGTTTTAGCATCTTTTCGTGGTGATTATGTGTCTTTGTGTTGATTTTAGTCCAGTAGTTCCCAACCTATAGGGCTCTAAAGGGCCACCGGATAAATGTGATGATTAGAGAACAACAGAAAACAACTGCTAATCTTTAGATTATCTGATGTTTTTGAGCCTTAAACAGATTTAAATATAAGCTAGAATCTGTGGAACATGAGGAAGAAGCCAAACTGACAAACCTTCTGCTTCAGTCGGTGTCGTATGTTCAGGCTCTCAGGTGAAAGTAGTGCAGCAGAGAGCAGAGAAACTCCAGTACAGCAGCAGAACCTCAGCAGGAGGGTCCTTCAGGGCCCAGCTGGGTCGGCGGCCCACGTGTTGACGAGGCGTTCAGGGCCCTTTAAGTGGGTCTGTGTGTCACGTATGACCAGATCCAAAGGGCTCCTGAGCAGCAGCGATTTGCAGCAGAACAACATCTGTTCACATTTCAGATTAAAAGACACTTACTGGAAAATTTGGGCGCCTGCGAGGACGAATTAAAGATTTTCTTCAGTGGGATTAACAGCTGATCTGAACTGCAGGTTGATTATCCAGCCGCCGAGGAGAAAAAAAAAAAAAGCCTCCATCGCAGCAAATGTACACCTCGTCATCAGATTCTTTTAATGCGGCGCCACCGATGCCTCCTGGGCTCCGGATCAGCTGCCCTAGAAAGAGACTGGCTGGGCATCAGTGTGTGGAAGTGATGAAGCCGAGGACGCCGTCGGAGCCGCTGCAGGGTGGAGGAACACGGTTAAAATCCACACCTTCCAGTAAAGTGAGGTGAGGAGGGAATCCGAAGTGAGTGATTCAAACATCTGTCTGTGGAGATTAAACTGAAAACACAAACACCAGAACAACACGAGAGGATCAACAAGCAGAGGAAAGTCTGCTCTGAGGGACTGTGAGTCATACGGTGGCCCTGAAGGCTCATGAAATAAGAACCCAAAACACAAGAACCCAGGACCCTCAGGAGTCTAACAACACAGACTCCTAGAAATAATGACTTTCTCCATCACCAACTCTCTATTTAGGGGATCGTTCTCCACCTACTTTATGTGGTTTTTTAAAGGTTCTTTATGTTTACTGGTGTTCTTTGGTTTAGCGTCCATCACAGGTAACATCTTAGAAACGTGTTGTTCTGTCTGACCAACAGTCCAGAGCCCAAAATAACCAATGTGTTCTAATGGAGGGAACCAAAACCAAGTCTAAAACCAATCCAACCAGTCTAAAATCAACCCTAAGCCAAGTCCAAAAAAAGTCTGAAAGTAGCACAAAACCTAGTCCTAAAATAGTCTAAAACCAGTCTAAAATCAACCCTAAACCAAGTCCAGAAACAGTCTGTAGGCAGCACAAAACCTAGTCCCGAAAATAGTCTAAAACCAGTTAAAAACCAGTCTAAAACCAGCCCAAAACCAGTCTAAAATCAACACTAAACCAAGTCCAAAACCAGTCTGAAAGCAGCACAAAACCTAGTCCTAAAATAGTCTAAAACCAGTCTAAAATCAACCCTAAACCAAGTCCAGAAACAGTCTGTAAGCAGCACAAAACCTAGTCCCGAAAATAGTCTAAAACCAGTTAAAAACCAGTCTAAAACCAGCCCAAAACCAGTCTAAAATCAACACTAAACCAAGTCCAAAACCAGTCTGAAAGCAGCACAAAACCTAGTCCTAAAATAGTCTAAAACCAGTCTAAAATCAACCCTAAACCAAGTCCAGAAACAGTCTGTAAGCAGCACAAAACCTAGTCCCGAAAATAGTCTAAAACCAGTTCAAAACCAGTCTAAAACCAGCCCAAAACCAGTCTAAAATCAACACTAAACCAAGTCCAAAACCAGTCTCAAAGCAGCACAAAACCTAGTCCCAAAATAGTCTAAAACCAGTCTAACATCAACCCTAAACCAAGTGCAAAGCCAGTTTAAAACCAAAACCAGTCTAAAACCAGCCCAAACCCTAATCTTAAAATAGTCTAAAACCAGTATAAAATCAGTCAAAAACCAGCCCAAAAGCAGTGTAAAGCTACCCCAACCAGTCTAAAATCAACCCTACACCAAGCCCAAAAACAGTCCAAAACCTAGTCCCAAAAATGTCTAAAACCAGACCAAAACCAGTCTAAAACCAGCCCAAAACCTAGTCCCAAAAATGTCTAAAACCAGTCTAAAACTAGTCTAAAGCTACCCCAACCAGTCTAAAATCAACCCTAAACCAAGTCCAAAATTAGCCTTAAAGCAGCACAAAACTTAGTCCCAAAACAGTCCAAAAAAGCAGTCTAAAACCAGCCAAAAAACAAGTCCAAACCCAGTTTAAAACCAAGTCCAGTCTAAAACCAGCCCAAACCCTAGTCCCAAAACAGTCTGAAACCTGTCCAAAACCAGCCAATAACCAGATATGAAGTCAGTCTAAAACCAGCCCAAAACCAGTGTAAACCCAGGTCCAAAACCAGTCTGAAACCAGCCCAAAACCTAGTCCCAAAACAGTCCAAATCAGTCTAAATCCAGTTCAAAACCAAACCCACCTGCCACTCAAAGCGTCCACATCTGTATTTCTGCTAATCCAAATTAAACAGGTGAGTTCCACTGATACCTTATCTATGATACTTTACCTCTGATTGATATTTTATCTCTGATTGGGGTTTTAGGTTTTGCTGAGCTAGTTAACTCAAAGAAAGCCTGACTATGTTAAACTTGCTTCGTAGTGCAGCCCTCAGTTCTTCTCTTTGAGGTAGTTCTGGTTCTGACATCTTTCTCCTGACTGCAGTCGTTTTATTTAAAGCTGTCAGAGTCAGTATATTTAGAGCACTATAGAGTCTGAGTTCACGGTGGGTGTCAGAGCGTCACAAACTCTGAATTGCGGTATTGTTTTTGTCTCTCCGGGCCTCCGTAGGATCGACCCTGAGGCTGCAGGCGGCCATGTTACAGTATTTCATGGGTTTGATAATAAACTGTTGACCGGGAGCTGCTCTGTCTCTCAGCAGCGAGGTCGGCGTGGTAACGAGGCGGCGATGCTCCCGGCAGCTTCCCTCCGAGGCCTCGCCACCATCCGGCGTGTTTGGCAAACGGCGAAGCAAACAGACAAACACGGCGGTGGCGTCGCAGCCGGGGGGGATGTTCCAGTTCTCATAAATCTGACACGGCCTCCTGTGCAGGCTGGTGAATATGGAGGAGAGCTGACGGATGATGGAACGGGGCCCCCCGGGGACCGAGGTTTAGCCAGATGGCCCCCCGGCCCGGTCCGAACAGCAGAGCGGACCGCAGCCAGGCGCTGAGGTCACTTCCTGCGACCTCATGTGGGACCTGCAGACTGCTGATCTCAGGACGGCGGAGAGGTCGAAAGCAGCGAGCGTGACCCCCCGTCAATCTGTCGGACAGCTGACAGCAGACCTGACTCAGGGATTAGACCGATCCCACTGCGGCCACGTTTCTGTTGTTATCCTTGGAAACAGTCGGAGCCTCTGCAGCAGCAACAATCACATTATTTGACAACAGTGTTGGAGTCTTATAATGTGATTGTCGGTATAGCATTAAGCTCGGTGTGTTAGTATGTCTGGAAACCTGTTAGCATTAGCCTCAGACTGTAGCATGATAAGGAGCCTTTTAGCATTGTCTGTAGCATGATATGGAGACACAAGACAATACATAAAAGGACGCAAAACAGGAAAAACGAGACACAAAATGACCACAGAGAGACACAACTGTCCCAAAGAGACATACAACAACCAAAATAAGACACAAAACAAAACAGAAATAAGACAAAACTGTCCCTTTAAAGTCTGTAGAGGCTGTAAAAATGTAAATAGTTAAGCCTCCATTTTTCCAGTGTTGCTAACAGCTGTAGGAAAAATGTTGATTGCATTTTTGTAGAACATAAAATCATTTATTGTAGAGAAAAATGAGCCCACAGTGGGAAAAAAAGCTGTTCAGGAACTTTCCAGAAACACTTAAAAACAACATCTCATTTTTTAGAATCAGGTCACATCCGTCCTCTGTTGGTCTCTTTCTGCTAAAGGATGATAACCTCTGTGCTGCTTCTACAAATATAATTCAATTCACTTAGAATTCAGAAAGGGTGAAACTAAACACCCTGATAACTGATCAATATTCATGAAGTTCTAATCATCATTAATTATTCATGAGCTTTATTTTTATTTATTAATACTCCACAAGAACAATTCTGTTTTTGCATATACGTCTCTTCAACATGAATCCTGTTAGCTTCAGTTGTCAGCATGATGTGACCTGCAGCCTGTTAGCATTAGCCTCAGTCTGGTATCATGATAAGGAGTCTGTTAGCATTAGCTTGAAACTGTTACCACGATATAGCATTAGCATTTGCGACAGTCTGTGTGTATGTTTAGAAGCCCATTAGCTTTAACTTTAGTCATTTAGCATGATATGAAATCTGTTAGCGTTAACTTCAGTCGGTTGCATGATATGGAGACTGTTAGCATTGACCTCCATCTGTAGCATGATATGAAGACTGTTAGTACTAGCCCGAAACTGTTACCATGATATAGCATTAGCATTTGCGACAGTTTGTTTGTATGTCGAGAAGTCCGTTAGCATTAACCATAGTCATTTAGCATGATATGGAGCCAGTTACATTTTAGCTCAATCTGACAGCATTAGCCTCATTCTGTTAGCATGATGTGAAGCCTGTTAAAGGAAGTTTCAGTCAGTTAGCATGATATGGCGTCAGTTTGCTTTAGCCTCAGTCTGTTAGCATGATGTGAAGCCTGTTAAAGTTAGTCTCAGTCTGTTAACATTGTATGGCACCAATTAGCATTAGCCTTAGTCTGTTAGCATGATATGGAGCTTGTTAGCATTAACCTTAGTCTATAAGTACATTATGAAGTGTGCCTATTAGCTGGTGTGGAACCTATTAGCATTAGTCTCAATCTGTTAGCATGAAATGGAACTTGTAAGTGTTAGACTGATTCTGTTACCATGATATGCAGCCTGTTAGCATTAGCCTGAGTCTGTCAGAGTTGACCTTAATCATTTAGCATGATATATAGCCTGTTAGGTTTAGGCTCAATCTGATAGCGTCATATGGTGCCAATTAGCATTAGCCTTAGTCTGCTAGCATGATATGGAGTTTGTTAGCATTGACTTTAGTCTGTAAGTATGTTGTGAAGTGCACCTGTTAGCTGGTGTGGGACCTGTTAGCATTAGTCATCAATCTGTTAGCATTAAATGAAACTTGTGTTAGACTGATTGTGTTACCATGGTATGAAGCCTGTTAGTATTGGCCTGATTCTTTTAACATGATATAGAGCCTGTTAGCATTAGCCTCTGTCTGTAGCATGATATGGAGACTGTTATGTTTTGGCTCAATATGATAGCATGTTGTAGGACTTGTTGGCATTACCCTCATTCTGTTAGCATGATTTGAAGCCTGTTAAAGTAAGTCCCAGCCTGTTAGCATCGTATGGTGTTAGTGAGCATTAGCCTTAGTTTGTTAGCATAATATGGAGCTTGTTAGAATAATATGGAGCTTGTTAGCATTGACTTTAGTCTGTAAGTACATTGTGAAGTGTGCCTATTAGCTGGTGTGGAACCCATTAGCATTAGTCTCAATCTGTTAGCATGAAATGGAACTTGTAAGTGTTGGAATGATTCTGTTACCATGGCATAGAGTCTGTTAGCATTAGCCTGAGACTGTTTGTATGTTGTGAAGCCTGTTAGCCTTAGTCATTTAGCATGATATGTAGCATGTTAGGTTCAGGCTCAATCTGATGTAATGTGTATAATGTAAGACCTGCTAGCATTAGCCTTTTTCCGTTAACAAGACATAAAGCCTGTTAGCATTGGTCTGTCTGTTAGCAGGTCTAGCAAAAGCCTTGTTAGCTGCAGCCAGTTAGCATTTGGACAGGTGTAATTCTGGTACAACTGATGTTTTTGCTGATTTTGGTTGTTATCACTGTTACAGATTAGCAGGTTAGCAGCAGCGGCTAAAGAGGTGAGGACTGTTTAACTCTCTGAATTTGAACTTTTATTCATTTAAAATGTAAATATCTGCTGCAGGTTGTTGGATCTCACTGAGATTTGTAGTGTTGTTGTCAGAATTCTGGATGTTTTTTTTCAGACAGGACTTCAAAATAAAGCATTTAAAGGGTTAAACGTTGGATTCTTTAACTGACAGTCGAACAGCTTTCATCAGTTAAACATCCGCTGGCAACTGCTGTCATCTCTTCAACTGCCGTCGCTGCCTCATAGCAGCTGACAGACGTCTGCAGGCTGCATGTTTTTGTGCAGAAAACCATGCGCGGGTGCTGCATTAGTTCACAGAGTCGTTGGTGTTCAGGCTGCAGGATGTGAACAACAGGTGTGAACAGGCACCTGAAATGCAGATGGTGTTGCAGCAGCTCCAGCAGCAGCAGCGTGAGGCCGAGGCCGAGGCGAGCTGCTCGTCTCTTCCCCCAAAATAAACCAGAGCGAGTCGCAGATTTCCATCAAAAGGAAAAAGCCTGGCTGTGTGACCCAGCCTCAAACTGTCGCTCTGCAATAATGAAGTGTTGGACAGAGAGGCTGACACTCAGGGGGCTCAGAGAGGGCTTTGATTAAGTCCTCCGAGCTTCATTAAAAACCATGAAAGCTCATTTTAGAGACAGACCTCCCCCTCCTCCTCCCCTCCCTCCAGCTCTCTCCCCCACCAAACCACTCATCGCTCCCTGCCTCCGCTGGTCTCTGAGCGAGCACATCAGGCCACAAAACCAACATTTGAACTCCAAAACCAGACGCATTTCTTTAAATGTTCTGATCAGACCTCAAAACAACACGGAGAACAAAGAAATCAGCACAGATTCAGTCTGATCGCAGCTTTAGTCATTCTAAATAAACTGTTAACCTGCACACACAGATGAGGGATAATTCCTGGGTTTGATTAGTTTCTAAGGCCTTTACTCCTTGTTTACATTACATCACTGCTCTCTAATGTGTCTTCATACTGAACACTGTCTAATACCTGGATTAAACTGCTGCATTTTTTACTCACTGTGCACCAAAAACCTGAAATTTTACTTTCAACTGTCCTTTTCTTTTACTTGATTTATTTGGTTTTACCTTTAAATTATTTATTATTTCAAGAACTTTAACCTTCTGGACCCCAAAACCCACCGGCAGGTTTGAAAGGCCTTTTAAAAAATCACTAAAATGACATTTTATCAGCCAGAAACTGTAATTAAGAAAGATTATTGAGATGGTTTTCAACTGATCCTCTGTGATCTTGGCATTAGGTTCAATATGTTAGCATGATAGGAAGCCTGTTAGCATTAGCCACAGTCTGTTAGCATGATATAAAGCCTGTTAATGTTAGCTTGATTCTCTTACCATGACATGAAGCATATTAGCATTAGCGTCAGTCTGTTAGCATGATATAAGGCCTGTTAGTATCCTACTGATTCTTTGACCATGATATTGAACCTGTTAGCATTAGCCTCAGTCCTTTAGCATGTTATGAAGCCTGTTAGCATTAGCCTCAGTCCTTCAGCATGATATGAAGCCTAGCGTTAGCCTGAATCTATTATTATGATATACATTCAGCTGTTTTATACAATTTAGTAAAATGAGTAAAATGAGTGAGTAAAATGACTCCACAGTGAGGAAAAATGATACCACAGTACAGAAAAATTGAGCCCACAGTAAGGAAAAATGATCCCACAGTAGAGAAAAATGAGCCCACAGTGATTAGAAATGAAAACACAGTGAGGACAAATGAAACCATAGTAAGGAAAAATGAGCCCACAGTGAGGAAAAATGAGCCCACAGTGAGTAAAAATGAGCCCACAGTGAGGAAAAATGACCCCATAGTAAGGAAAAATGCACCCACAGTGAAGAGAAATGAGCCAACAGTGAGTAAAAATGATCCCACAGTGAAGAAAAATGACAACACAATGAGGAAAAATGACCCCACAGTGAAGAGAAATGAGCCCACAGTGAGAAAAAAAATGAACCCACAGTGCAGAAAAATGCACCCACAGTGAGGAGAAATGAGCCCACAGTGACGAAAAATGACCCCAAAGTTAGGTAAAATGAAGACAAAGTAAGGAAAAATGACCCCACAGTGAAGAGAAATGACCCCACAGTGAGGTAAAATGAAGACACAAAGGAAAAATGACCCCACAGTGAGGTAAAATGAAGACATAGTAAGGAAAAATGACCCCACAGTGAAGAGAAATGACCCCACAGTGAGGTAAAATGAAGACACAGTAAGGAAAAATTACCCCACAGTGAAGAGAAATGACCCCACAGTGAGGTAAAATGAAGACACAGTAAGGAAAAATGATCCCACAGTGACGAAAAACGACCCCACAGTGAGGTAAAATGAAGACACAGTGAGGAAAAATGACCCCACAGTGAAGAGAAATGACCCCACAGTGAGGTAAAATGAAGACACAGTAAGGAAAAATTATCCCACAGTGACGAAAAATGACCCCACAGTGAGGTAAAATGAAGACACAAAGGAAAAATGACCCCACAGTGAAGAGAAATGACCCCACAGTGAGGTAAAATGAAGACACAGTAAGGAAAAATGACCCCACAATGAGGTAAAATGAAGACACAGTACGGAAAAATGACACCCACAGTGAGGAGAAATGACCCCACAGTGAGGTAAAATGAAGACACAATAAGGAAAAATGACCCCACAGTGATGTAAAATGAAGACACAGTACGGAAAAATGACACCCACAGTGAAGAAAAGTGAGACAGGAGCAAAAATAAAAACACCCAGAAACTGCTGCTTGAATGTTCGAAGGGTTAATATTTGCATTTCTGTGCCGACATCTTTTTTATTCTTGCGTGGCCGAGTTGTAAACAAGGCCTTCAACATTCAGTGTATTCTGACTTTAATTAGAGGCAGACTGAATGAATGAATCAGTAAAACTTTAATATCAGTTCAGGTTTAGTTTTTACTTCACTGTAAACTGCAGCCTTAACGTTTCCTGAAACCAGCCCAGGTGCGTCCAGGTACTTCTGGTCACGTGGTTTAACTGCAGGTGGAGGTCAGGTGATCACAAACACACTGGCAGTCAGCCGGCGGTTTA
>JAMOIN010001028.1:0-29396 GCA_024666655.1 Dascyllus trimaculatus | reverse complement strand
CGAAACATCAAAATTCGCCACGGTGCCACAGACACGCCCTTCGATGACGCGTCACCATTGTCTCTGTGATTCATCATCAATGTGTTCAGGCTTATGTCAGAAGGTCTGAGGTGAATCTGGACAACGGGTTGACAACAGTACATAAAAGTATTAAAAAAGCAAAAATCCTGTTGCCACAAGGTGGCGCTACGACTGTGAGTGAATATTATCATATGGATGACATCAGCTCAGGTCTGTGATCCTACATGTAAAGTTTCATTCAGATTGGAGCATGTTCAGAGAGTTAGACCTGCACTTCCTGTTGCATGGCGAAGGATCAGTAATTCGGGGGGGCTGCCATGGCCACACCCTTTGACTGACATAGAAGACTTTGATAACTTTTCATCAGGAAGGTCTGTTGTATGTACAGACCAAATTTCAGGTCTCTAAGACTTACCCCCTAGGAGGAGTTCATCACAGATTTTTCACAGTTAACGCAAGATATGTCACTTCCTGTTGGGTTTGGAGCATGGCTATGATTGACTTTTTTGTCTTTCCTGATGTGCTGAATATGCCTGCCAAATTTTGTAGCTGTAGATCAAATGTCCTTCCAGTTAGTCTAATACCACTTTTTAAAATTTTGCAGGGGGCGCTATGGAGCCATTTTGGGACACACATGCACAGACCCCATAAAATATCAAATTTTTCACCGGTCCTGATGTGTGTGCAGATTTTGACGCAAATTGGTGCATGTTTAGGCCCTCAAAAAAGCAATTCATTTGGCGGTAAAATAATAATAATAATAATAATAATAATAATTAAAGCTGCAAGCAGCGATGAACGGGTCCTCGCACACCCACGCATGTCGGGACGTGGCGCACGTCCAGGTGTGGCGCATGTTGGGATGTGGCAGAAATTTCAAGGTGCTGAGACTTAGCTGACCAATTTCAAGGATTGTATCACAAACCTTCTCGGCCACCATGAACATCAGTGGTGTCAAACTCATTTCTCATTGACTATTATCTGTTGTGTTATTCAGTTAAAAATCTGTGAGTGAGATGTATCTGTTCTATTTTTTTCTGTTCTGCTATCAATTTAAAAAATCTGTTTTATTATTGTTACATTACTGTATTATTGGATCGCTATTATTGACCATTATGCCTGTTGTTGCAAATTTGCAACATACCCAAATTTCTATTTATTTTTTGTGCTATAATCAAATTAACAATCTCAACCCTCATGTGACACCTACATAAAGGCAAAAACACAAAACAATTTTTTTAATATACTTGTATATATATTCAGGCGTTAAGGGGTTAAACAATATTATATAAGGTGTATTGTAGGAGATCCCTCCTCCATCTATATATCAGTTTGGGGGTTGTTGGCCTGAAAATATTGAACACTGCTGGCATAAGCAGTAGCAATAGTAATAATAATTTATTGTTATTATACATATCACAAGTACATGTCAGCCAAATAACCATGCACATTTAAATTAAAAACATGAATCTGTGAATCATTCTAATAGCTCAGTGTTGGATGCAAGATTTATATTTATAAATGGCAGTGACACGCCACCATGTACCTTGGACATATTTAAACTAGTTTAAAAACTAATTTTTTTTCATGATTTAAAAAAAAGACAAAGAAGACATAATCATTTGTACCTATTCCGGCCATAGGCGGTCATATTGACCGCACATGAAATGAAGTGGAAGTTGCCCCCCTCAGCCCCTGTGAAATGGGACAAGGAACAAATGATTGAGTTTTGGGAGTGATCCAGATCACTATCTGGATCTGGGAATTTTTAAAAAGATATTTAACATTGGGAGTGTTAGAAAGCCCTGCAGTGCCACCTTGTGGTAGGACAGAGCATATATATGCACATATATAGCACAAAGATGTTGACTGTTTTTTAAGTATACTTTGTCGTTGGGAGATTGTGTTGGGGTGAACTGGAGTTGCTTGGCGGAGGTCTGTGCTCTCTGGGTGCTTTTCTAGCTACAATCTGTGATGATATGAATATTGACGAATGTATAATTAAACTAGTTGAAATACATATTTTATATATCGTTGTTTGTACAGTTTTTCTCCATAGGTTTGGCTCATTTTTCGAAACTAAAATTACATTCTCAAAACAACATGGACAAACCTCCAAACTACTTGGCAATTGTTCACAACAGACTGGAATTTGTCCTTCATTTCATCAAATTGCAAAACATCTTAGTACTTGTCTCGATGTCTCAGTACATCTTTGCAAATGATTCAGTACAGGTAGCCTTCATTTAGCACAATTTCCAAGTGAATAGATCTTGTTGATCTAAACTGATTGTTGACTTCTCAGTCTAATGGTCGTTCACTCCAAAACATGTCAGCATCATTTCATTGTATAAGTCATCACATGCACAATAGTCTGTTCAGTTGTCAGGATTAGTCATGAATATACAATGGCCAGGAGAGGGACGGTGAGGACAGCTTTATTTACAGCACTCTAGGCTCCATATAATGTTCCTTGTTTGTTGTTTATGTGCTTGTATCACAGTATGTAATGATGTATAGATTTTCTTTTTACTCTGATGTATGAAAGTTACTTTATGTGTGTCAATACGGTTTTCTCGATTGTTTACACACATTTTCTGAAAGCATGCCTCATATTTCAGAACTCTCCATACAAATCAGAAAACACACACACACAATGAGCAAAAGCCCTCAATTCTCCTTCAATTGAAACTTTACATTCAAAATGATGTTATTACTTCTCAAAATGCTATTTTGTTTTCAAATGACACAAACCATTATATGAATAGACATTTATAAGAGTGCTCACACAATGCCAAAGGGACGAGGAATTTTGGAGGCACTGACTATTTATATGAGAATAGAATTTAGTTTTGACCAGTCGTGTGAACTGTTTTGGGAGAGATATGAGCTTTTGCAGGTGAACCACGGTGTTGTGCTGAACCATCCAGGTTATTTTGGCAAAAGCACCAAGAGTGTTGAGAACGTCTGGTCTGTTTCAAGAAATGAGCCAAAGCAATTGAGAATAGTCAGTGCATTTTTGGTGGCACTGACTATTTATATGAGAAAGAAATTTAGTTTTAAAACATGAGTGAAAGGTTTTGGGAGAGATATGAGCTTTTGCACGTCAGCTTTATATATATATTGCTTATATTGCAAAGTTTGAAGCAATGATACCTGCAAATATACTGTCTTTAAGTTCCTCTTACCAATCGGTGGTGCTATGACTATGACTAAATTTTAAAATGTGGATGTGTTCAGAAGTGGACTCTTGTCCAGAATATAAAATTTGGGATAGATTGGATGATGTACAGCTGAGATATAAACATTTTAGTAGTCATGACGAGACATCAAGTTCGCCACGCCGCCACAAACACACAGTTTGACTAATAGTCACAGTTTTCTCCATGAATCATCATCAACGTCTTGAGGCTTATGTCACCAAATTTCAGTTGAATACGGTCAACCAAATAATAATAATACATTAAAATGTATTGAAACAGAGGGATTTTTCTACAATGACACAGACCTGCATTTATACGATTTGAACAGTAGGTGGCAGCGTTGCACCATTTATCTGGATTTAATCCAGAGCTGCTGTACAATGGTAAAAGTACATAAAGGTCAGAGGGCCACCACGCGCACATCCTTTGACTTTTGTGGAAGATTTTGATAACTTCTCATCTTTAAGGCCTGTTGTATATACTGGACAAATTTCAGGATGATATCACAAAGTATGGAGCAGTGGTAAGGACAAATGTCCTCGTTAGAGAGAATCCTTTTACCACTAGGTGACGCTATGACTATGACTAAATTTTAAAATGTGGATGTGTTCAGAAGTGGACTGTTGTCCAGCACATGAAATTTGGGCCAGATCGGATCATGTACAGCTGAGATATAAACACTTTAGTAGTCATGGCGAGACATCGAAGTTCGCCACGCCGCCACAGACACACCCTTTGACATTGGAGGAATCTTTTTATAACTTTTGATCATAATGTCCTGGTGTATGTACTGGTCAAATTTGAAGTCTGTGCGAGTTATCCCCTAGGAGGAGATAGTTCTCAAAAATGAACAACATTTGTCCAAATTTGTCCAATTAATTGAACATGGCGGACTTCCTGTTGGGTTTAGGGCATGGCTCCAAGAGGATTTTTTGTGCGTCCTGATGTGTTCTATATGTCCCCCAAATTTTGTGGACATAGGTTAAACGTACTGCAGGGGCTGTTTGTTAATAATGCTGTAGGGGGCGCTATAACACGTGCTGTGCTGAGATGCATACAGTTTTCTTCCTTTCGCTGGTGGTGATATGTGTGCAAATTTTGGTGATGTTTTGATAATTCTTGAGCTGTCAAAGGCAAGTTCTTTTTCATATCAACTTTGCGTTGCCAAGGCAACAGCGTTTTATAAAATGCCAAAATCTTCACACTGTGCCATGATCATGGTGTGAAAACTCATCACACCAATTTTGAGAATTATTTGACCAAGTTTAGGCCAATGGGATGGGCAAATGTAATTCCAAAGCATCCTGTTGCCAGTTGGTGGCGCTATGACTATTTCAAAATTTTTCAGTGTGGATGTCTTCAGACTGGACATGACATTCTGGATATGAAGTTTGGAGCAGATAGGTTCTTGTTCAGCTGAGATATAGGCCCTTGAATTTTCATGGCGAAACATCAAAATTCGCCACGGTGCCACAGACACGCCCTTAGATGAAACGTCACCATTTTCTTTGTGATTCATCATCAATGTGTTCATGCTTATGTCAGCAGGTCTGAGGTGAATCTGGACAACGGGTTGACAACAGTACATAAAAGTATTAAAAAAGCAAAAATCCTGTTGCCACAAGGTGGCGCTATGACTGTGAGTGAATATTATCATATGGATGTCATCAGCTCAGGTCTGTGATCATACATGTAAAGTTTCATTCAGATTGGAGCATGTTCAGAGAGCTAGACCAGCACTTCCTGTTGCATGGCGAAGGATCAGTATTTCGAGGGGCTGCCATGGCCACACCCTTTGACTGACATAGAAGACTTTTATAACTTTTCATCAAGAAGGTCTACTGTATGTACGGACCAAATTTTAGGTCTCTAAGACTTACCCCCTAGGAGGAGTTCATCACAGATTTTTCACATTTAACGCATGATATGTCACTTCCTGTTGGGTTTAGGGCGTGGCTATGATTGACTTTTTTGTCTTTCCTGATGTGCTGAATATGCCTGCCAAATTTTTTAGCTGTAGATGAAATGTCCTTCCAGTTAGTCTAATACCACTTTTTAAAATTTTGCAGGGGGCGCTATGGAGCCATTTTGGGACACACATGCACAGACACCATAAAATATAAAATTTTTCACCGGTCCTGATGTGTGTGCAGATTTTGACGCGAATCGGTGCATGTTTAGGCCCTCAAAAAAGCAATTCATTTGGCGGTAAAATAATAATAATAATAATAATAATAATCTCTAGCATTACAATAGGGTCTTCGCACCCTTCGGTGCTCGGACCCTAATAATAATAATAATAATCTCTAGCATTACAATAGGGTCTTCGCACCATTCGGTGCTCGGACCCTAATAATAATAATAATCTCTAGCATTACAATAGGGTCTTCGCACCATTCGGTGCTCGGACCCTAATTAAAGCTGCAAGCAGCGATGAACGGGTCCTCGCACCCCTTGCTGGTCGGCGACCCCAAGCTAGTTCGTCAGGCAATGCTGCGACCGGGAGCGCATTTAGGCCCAATAATGCTACCAGGGCTGGATACTGAACACACAGGTCAAATTTCTGCCAGATTGGATTATTACAGACTGTTTATGCAGCACTTACTGTCCATCCAACAGATGGCGCTATCACTGTGACTGTATATTGGTCTATGGAAATCATCAGGGCTGTATCCTGATCACACATTTAAAGTTTGAGGCAGATAGCAGCACATACAGGGGATTTAACAAGACTTCCTCCTTTCTGGCGAAGCATCAAAGTTCAGTCGGCCACCATGGCCACGCCCTTTGGGTTTGGCATATGATTTTCACATATTTTCAACCTGAAGATGTGTTCCATATATGGGCACAATTTCAGATGTTTTGGAGTTATCGTCTGTGAGCAATTAATTTCTGAAAATGAGCAAAAACAGCAAAAATCCCACATTGAAATCAAAATGGCCGACTTCCTGTTGGGCTTAGAGAATGGCTCCAAGAGACTTTTTTGTTCACACTGATGTGTTACATATGCATGCCAAATTTTGTAGACGTAGGTTAAATTTGATGAGTGGGCCATTTTTTAAAATGCTGCAGGGGGCGCTATGCCACAAGCTGTGAATGTATTTTGGCACATGGATGTGGTCAGGGCAGGAGTGTGATTAAACATGCAAAGTTTGAGGCAGATTGGAGCAAGCAGAGGATATTTACACAGCAGTTGATGTTTCATGGCGAAGCATCAAACTTCAGGGGGTTGCTATGGCCACGCCCTTTGACATTGGAGGAAGCTTTTTATAACTTTTGATCATAATGTCCTGGTGTATATACTGGTAAAATTTGAGGTCTGCATGACTTATCCCCTAGGAGGAGATAGTTCTCAAAAATGAACAACATTCGTCCAAATTTGTCCAATTAATTCAAAATGGCGGACTGCCTGTTGGGTTTAGGGCGTGGCTCCAAGAGGATTTTTTGTGCGTCCTGATGTGTTCTATATGTGCCCCAAATTTTGTGGACGTAGATTAAATGTACTGCAGGGGCTGTTTGTTAAAAATGCTGTAGGGGGCGCTATAACACGTGCTGTGCTGAGATGCATACAGTTTTGTTCCTTCAGCTGGTGGTGATGTGTGTGCAAATTTTGGTGATGTTTTGATAATTCTAATGCTGTCAAAGGCAGGTTGTTTTCATATCAACTTTGCGTTGCCACGGCAACAGCATTTCATGAAATGGCAAAGTCTTCACACTGTGCCATGATCATGGTGTGAAGACTCATCACACCAATTTTCAGAATTATTTGACTAAGTTTAGGGCAATGGGATGGGCAAATGTAATTCCAAAACATCCTGTTGCCAGTTGGTGGCGCTATGACTATTTCAAAATTTTTTAGTGTGGATGTTTTCAGACTGTACATGACATTCTTAATGTGAAGTTTGGAGCAGATAGGTTCTTGTTCAGATGAGATATAGACCCTTGAATTTTCATGGCGAAACATCAAAATTCGCCACGGTGCCACAGACACGCCCTTCGATGACATGTCACCATTGTCTCTGTGATTCATCATCAATGTGTTCAGGCTTATGTCAGAAGGTCTGAGGTGAATCTGGACAACGGGTTGACAACAGTACATAAAAGTATTAAAAAAGCAAAAATCCTGTTGCCACAAGGTGGCGCTATGACTGTGAGTGAATATTATCATATGGATGTCATCAGCGCAGGTCTGTGATCCTACATGTAAAGTTTCATTCAGATTGGAGCATGTTCAGAGAGTTAGACCTGCACTTCCTGTTGCATGGCGAAGGATCAGTAATTCGGGGGGGCTGCCATGGCCACACCCTTTGACCGACATAGAAGATTTTTATAACTTTTCATCAGGAAGGTCTGTTTTATGTACAGACCAAATTTCAGGTCTCTAAGACTTACCCCCTAGGAGGAGTTCATCACAGATTTTTCACAGTAAACGCAAGATATGTCACTTCCTGTTGGGTTTAGAGCATGGCTATGATTGACTTTTTTGTCTTTCCTGATGTGCTGAATATGCCTGCCAAATTTTGTAGCTGTAGATCAAATGTCCTTCCAGTTAGTCTAATACCACTTTTTAAAATTTTGCAGGGGGCGCTATGGAGCCATTTTGGGACACACATACACAGACCCCATAAAATATCAAATTTTTCACCGGTCCTGATGCGTGTGCAGATTTTGACGCGAATCGGTGCATGTTTAGGCCCTCAAAAAAGCAATTCATTTGGCGGTAAAATAATTATAATAATAATAATAATCTCTAGCATTCCAATAGGGTCTTCGCACCCTTCGGTGCTCGGACCCTAATAATAATAATAATAATCTCTAGCATTCCAATAGGGTCTTCGCACCATTCGGTGCTCGGACCCTAATAATAATAATAATAATAATAATAATCTCTAGCATTACAATAGGGTCTTCGCACCATTCGGTGCTCGGACCCTAATAATAATCTCTAGCATTCCAATAGGGTCTTCGCACCATTCGGTGCTCGGACCCTAATAATAATAATAATCTCTAGCATTACAATAGGGTCTTCGCACCATTCGGTGCTCGGACCCTAATTAAAGCTGCAAGCAGCGTCGGACGGGCCCTCGCTCCTCACTGCACTCCTCTTCATACGACCTTGTCTAGGGGGCGCTGTAGAGCCAATTGGAATTTCGACTGTGCAAATCTGTTGGTCTTGGGATACTATATGTATGTACCAAATTTCATGTTTGTAGGATACAGCAGTGATTTTATATGAGTATTTCAATATTTGTAGGGGGCGCTGTGGAGCCGTTTGACCACGTCCATTCCTGAATTGTATATTAAATATTAGGTCTTTAGATTAATGAGGATTTGTGTGGATTTGGTGATATTACGTGGATCCCTTCACCTCCAAAAAACATTTCGTTCCATATGGCGATTTTGTTCAAAATGGCCGCCATGCCACGCCCACACCTTGTGACGTATCCACAAGATTTTAATAACTTTACATCCTGGATGGCTCTAGATGCCACACAGCGAATTTGGTAAACAGCGGACAAAAATCCTGGGAGGAGTTCGTTAAATTCCAATGTCTGCGCACAACGTGTTCGATTGTACAATGATAAGCTTTTTTGTTCAAAATGGCCGCCATGCCACGCCCACACCGTGTGACGCAGCCACAAGATTTTAATAACTTTTCATTCTGGAGGGGTCTAGACGCCACACAGCGAGTTTGGTGAAGATCGGACAAAAATCTTGGGAGGAGTTCGTTAAATTACAATGCCTGCGCACAGCGTTTTCCAGGGGGCACCGTTGAGCTTTTTTGTTCAAAATGGCCACCATGCCACGCCCACACCGTGTGACGTAGCCACAAGATTTTAATAACTTTTCATCCCGGAGGGGTGTATATGCCACACAGTGAATTTGGTGAAAATTGGACAAAAATCCTGGGAGGAGTTCGTTAAATTCCAATGCCTGCGCACCACGTGTTGTAGTTGGCTCTGTTTAGCTTTTTTGTTCAAAATGGCCGCCATGCCACGCCCACACCGTGTGACGCAGCCACAAGATTTTAATAACTTTTCATTCTGTAGAGGTGTCTAGATGCCACACAGCAAATTTGGTGAAGATTGGTCAAAAATCCTGAGAGGAGTTCGATAAATTCCAATGCCTGCACACTACGTGCTCTAGTTGGTGCTGTTTAGCTTTTTTGTTCAAAATGGCCGCCATGCCACGCCCACACCGTGTGACACAGCCACAAGATTTTAATAACTTTTCATCCTAGAGGTGTTTAGATGCCACACAGCGAATTTGGTGAAGATTGGCCAAAAATCCTGAGAGGAGTTCGTTAAATTCCAATGCCTGCGCACCACGTGTTGTAGTTGGCGCTGTTTAGCCTTTTTGTTCAAAATGGCCGCCATGCCACGCCCACACCCTGTGACACAGCCACAAGATTTTAATAACTTTTCATCCTGGACGGGTCTAGATGCCACACAGCGAATTTGGTGAAAATCGGATAAAAATCCTGGAAGGAGTTTGTTAAATTCCAATGCCTGTGCACCACGTGTTCGAGTTGGCGCTGTTTAGCTTTTTTGTTCAAAATGGCCGCCATGCCACGCCCACACCGTGTGAAGCAGCCACAAGATTTTAATAACTTTTCATCCTGGATGGGTCTAGATGCCACACAGTAAATGTGGTGAGGATAGGATAAAAATCCTGGGAGGAGTTCGTTAAATTCCAATGCCTGCGCACCACATGCTGTAGGGGGCGCTGTTGAGCTTTTTTTAAAATTTCAACAGCAGGAATTTTTTTGTCTTGGGCTACTGTACCTGTGTACCAAATGTCATGAGTTTACGTGAAACTAGCCGTATTAACTCCACTAAAGCACAATTTTATAGGTGGCGCTATTGAGTCATTTTGCCATTCATATGTGTAATTCCCCCAAAATATCAAATTTTTCACCAGTCCTGATGTGTGTGCCAAATTTGGTGAGTTTTTGAGCATGTTGAGGGGGTCAAATTGAGGTTCAAAGTGGCGTAAGAAAAACTAGAGGAACAATAGGGTCCTACGCACTGTAGTGCTTCGGGCCCTAATTAAAGCTGCAAGCAGCGTTGGACGGGCCCTCGCTCCTCACCGCACTCCTCTCCACACGACCTTGTCTAGGGGGCGCCGTAGAGCCAATTAGAATTTCGACTGTGCAAATCTGTTGGTCTTGGGATACTATATGTATGTACCAAATTTTTTGTTTGTTGGATAAAGCAGTGATTTTATATGACTATTTGAATATTTCTAGGGGGCGCTGTGGAGCCGTTTGACCACGTCCATTCCTGAATTGTATATTAAATATTAGGTCTTGAGATTAATGAGGATTTGTGTGGATTTGGTGATTTTACATGGATCCCTTCACCTCCAAAACCAATTTCGTTCCACATGGCGATTTTGTTCAAAATGGCCGCCATGCCACGCCCACACCATGTGACGTATCCACGAGAATTTAATAGCTTTTAATCCTGGAGGGGTCTAGATGCCACACAGTGAATTTGGTGAAGATCGGAAAAAAATCCTGGGAGGAGTTCGTTAAATTCCAATGCCTGCGCACAACGTGTTCCATTGTACAATGTTAAGCTTTTTTGTTCAAAATGGCCGCCATGCCACGCCCACACCGTGTGATGCAGCCACAAGATTTTAATAACTTTTCATCCTGGAGGGGTTTAGATGCCACACAGCGAATTTGGTGAAGATCGAACAAAAATCCTGGGAGGAGTTCGTTAAATTCCAATGCCTGCGCACCACGTGTTGAAGTGGGCGAGGTTGCGCTTTTTTGTTCAAAATGGCCGCCATGCCACGCCCACACCGTGTGACGTATCCACGAGATTTTAATAACTTTTCATCCTGGAGGGGTGTAGATGCCACACAGCGAATTTGGTGAAAATTGGATAAAAATCCTGGGAGGAGTTTGTTAAATTCCAATGCCTGTGCACCACGTGTTCTAGTTGGCGCTGTTTAGCTTTTTTGTTCAAAATGGCCGCCATGCCACGCCCACATCGTGTGTCGCAGCCACAAGATTTTAATAACTTTTCATCCTGGATGGGTCTAGATGCCACACAGCGAATTTGGTGAAAATCGGACAAAAATCCTAGGAGGAGTTCGTTAAATTCCATTGCCTGCACACTACGTGCTCTAGGGGGCGCTGTTGAGCCTTTTTTGAAATTTTAAAAGCAGGAATGTTTTTGTCTCGGGCTACTGTACCTGTGTACCAAATTTCATGAGTTTACGTGAAACTAGCCGTATAAACTCCACTAAAGGCCAATTTTCTAGGTGGCGCTATTGAGTCATTTTGCCATTCATATGTGTAATTCCCCCAAAATATCAAATTTTTCACCAGTCCTGATGTGTGTGCCAAATTTGGTGAGTTTTTGAGCATGTTTAGGGGGTCAAATTGAGGTTCAAAGTGGCGTAAGAAAAAGAAACCGCCAAACCGCCAAACCGCCAAACCGCCAAACAAACCGCCAAACAAACCGCCAAACCGCCAAACACTAGAGGAACAATAGGGTCCTACGCACTGTAGTGCTTCGGGCCCTAATAATTAAAGCTGCAAGCAGCGATGAACGGGTCCTCGCACCCCTTTGCTGGTCGCCGACCCCAAGCACGTCCGTCAGGCGATGCTGCGACCGGGAGCGCATTTAGGCCCATGAAGGCAACGAGGGCTGGATTCTGAACACACAGGTCAAATTTCTGGCAGATTGGATTATTACAGACTGTTTATGCAGCACTTGCTGTCCATCCAACAGGTGGCGCGATCACTGCGACTGTATATTGGTCTATGGAAATCATCAGGGCTGTAACCTGATCACACATTTAAAGTCTGAGGCGATAGCAGCACATACAGGGGATTTAACAAGACTTCCTCCTTCCTGGCGAAGCATCAAAGTTCAGTCGGCCGCCATGGCCACGCCCTTTGGGTTTGGCGTATGATTTTCACATATTTTCAACCTGAAGATGTGTTCCATATATGGGCACAATTTCAGATGTTTTGGAGTTATCGTCTGTGAGCAATTAATTTCTGAAAATGAGCAAAAACAGCAAAAATCCCACATTGAAATCAAAATGGCCGACTTCCTGTTGGGCTTAGAGAATGGCTCCAAGAGACTTTTTTGTTCACACTGATGTGTTACATATGCATGCCAAATTTTGTAGACGTAGGTTAAATTTGATGAGTGGGCAATTTTTTAAAATGCTGCAGGGGGCGCTATGCCACATGCTGTGAATGTATTTTGGCACATGGATGTGGTCAGGGCAGGAGTGTGATTAAACATGTAAAGTTTGAGGCAGATTGGAGCAAGCAGAAGATATTTACACAGCAGTTGATATTTCATGGCGAAAGATCAAACTTCAGGGGGTTGCTATGGCCACGCCCTTTGACACTGGAGGAAGCTTTTTATAACTTTTGATCATAATGTCCTGGTGTATATACTGGTCAAATTTGAGGTCTGCGCGAGTTATCCCCTAGGAGGAGATAGTTCTCAAAAGTGAACAACATTCGTCAAAATTTGTCCAATTAATTCAAAATGGCGGACTTCCTGTTGGGTTTAGGGCATGGCTCCAAGAGGATTTTTTGTGCGTCCTGATGTGTTCTATATGTCCCCCAGATTTTGTGGACGTAGGTTAAATGTACTGCGGGGGCTGTTTGTTAAAAATGCTGTAGGTGGCGCTATTGCAGGTGCTGTGCTGAGATGCATAAAGTTTTCTTCCTTTAGCTGGTGGTAATGTGTGTGCAAATTTTGGTGATGTTTGGATAATTCTAATGCTGTCAAAGGCAAGTTGTTTTTCATATCGACTTTGCATTGCCACGGCAACAGCGTTTTGTAAAATGCCAAAATCTTCACACTGTGCCATGATCATGGTGTGAAGACTCATCACACCAATTTTCAGAATTATTTGACCAAGTTTAGGGCAATGGGATGGGCAAATGTAATTCCAAAACATCCTGTTGCCAGTTGGTGGCGCTATGACAATTTCAAAATTTTTTAGTGTGGATGTCTTCAGACTGTACATGACATTCTGAATGTGAAGTTTGGAGCAGATAGGTTCTTGTTCACCTGAGATATAGTTCCTTGAATTTTCATGGCGAAACATCAAAATTCGCCACGGTGCCACAGACAAGCCCTTTGATGACACGTCACCATTGTCTCTGTGATTCATCATCAATGTGTTCAGGCTTATGTCAGCAGGTCTGAGGTGAATCTGGACAACGGGTTGACAACAGTACATAAAAGTATTAAAAAAAGCAAATCTCCTGTTGCCACAAGGTGGCGCTATGACTGTGAGTGAATATTATCATATGGATGACATCAGCGCAGGTCTCTGATCATACATGTAAAGTTTCATTCAGATTGGAGCATGTTCAGAGAGTTAGACCTGCACTTCCTGTTGCATGGCGAAGGATCAGTAATTCGGGGGGGCTGCCATGGCCACACCCTTTGACCGACATAGAAGATTTTGATAACTTTTCATCAGGAAGGTCTGTTGTATGTACGGAAAAAATTTCAGGTCTCTAAGACTTACCCCCTAGGAGGAGTTCATCACAGATTTTTCACAGTTAACGCAAGATATGTCACTTCCTGTTGGGTTTAGAGCATGGCTATGATTGACTTTTTTGTCTTTCCTGATGTTCTGAATATGCCTGTCAAATTTTGTAGCTGTAGATGAAATGTCCTTCAAGTTAGTCTAATAGCACTTTTTAAAATTTTGCAGGGGGCGCTATGGAGCCATTTTGGGACACACATACACAGACCCCATAAAATATTAAATTTTTCACCAGTCCTGATGTGTGTGCAGATTTTGACGCGAATCGGTGCATGTTTAGGCCCTCAAAAAAGCAATTCATTTGGCGGTAAAATAATAATAATAATTAAAGCTGCAAGCAGCGATGAACGGGTCCTCGCACCCCTTTGCTGGTCGCCGACCCCAAGCACGTCCGTCAGGCGATGCTGCGACCGGGAGCGCATTTAGGCCAATGAATGCAACCAGGGCTGGATTCTGAACACACAGGTCAAATTTCTGCCAGATTGGATTATTACAGACTGTTTATGCAGTACTTACTGTCCATCCAACAGGTGGCGCTATCACTGTGACTGTATATTGGTCTATGGAAATCATCAGGGCTGTAACCTGATCACACATTTAAAGTTTGAGGCAGATAGCAGCACATACAGGGGATTTAACAAGACTTCCTCCTTTCTGGCGAAGCATCAAAGTTCAGTCGGCCGCCATGGCCACGCCCTTTGGGTTTGGCATATGATTTTCACATATTTTCAACCTGAAGATGTGTTCCATATATTGGCACAATTTCAGATGTTTTGGAGTTATCGTCTGTGAGCAATTAATTTCTGAAAATGAGCAAAAACAGCAAAAATCCCACATTGAAATCAAAATGGCCGACTTCCTGTTGGGCTTAGAGAATGGCTCCAAGAGACTTTTTTGTTCACACTGATGTGTTACATATGCATGCCAAATTTTGTAGACGTAGGTTAAATTTGATGAGTGGGCCATTTTTTAAAATGCTGCAGGGGGCGCTATGCCACAAGCTGTGAATGTATTTTGGCACATGGATGTGGTCAGGGCAGGAGTGTGATTAAACATGCAAAGTTTGAGGCAGATTGGAGCAAGCAGAGGATATTTACACAGCAGTTGATGTTTCATGGCGAAGCATCAAACTTCAGGGGGTTGCTATGGCCACGCCCTTTGACATTGGAGGAAGCTTTTTATAACTTTTGATCATAATGTCCTGGTGTATATACTGGTAAAATTTGAGGTCTGCATGACTTATCCCCTAGGAGGAGATAGTTCTCAAAAATGAACAACATTCGTCCAAATTTGTCCAATTAATTCAAAATGGCGGACTTCCTGTTGGGTTTAGGGCGTGGCTCCAAGAGGATTTTTTGTGCGTCCTGATGTGTTCTATATGTCCCCCAAATTTTGTGGACGTAGGTTAAATGTACTGCAGGGGCTGTTTGTTAAAAATGCTGTAGGGGGCGCTATAACACGTGCTGTGCTGAGATGCATACATTTTTCTTCCTTCAGCTGGTGGTGATGTGTGTGCAAATTTTGGTGATGTTTTGATAATTCTAATGCTGTCAAAGGCAAGTTGTTTTCATATCAACTTTGCGTTGCCACGGCAACAGCATTTCATGAAATGGCAAAGTCTTCACACTGTGCCATGATCATGGTGTGAAGACTCATCACACCAATTTTGAGAATTATTTGACCAAGTTTAGGGCAATGGGATGGGCAAATGTAATTCCAAAACATCCTGTTGCCAGTTGGTGGCGCTATGACTATTTCAAAATTTTTTAGTGTGGATGTCTTCAGACTGTACATGACATTCTGAATGTGAAGTTTGGAGCAGATAGGTTCTTGTTCAGCTGAGATATAGACCCTTGAATTTTCATGGCGAAACATCAAAATTCGCCACAGTGCCACAGACACGCCCTTAGATGACACGTCACCATTGTCTCTGTGATTCATCATCAATGTGTTCAGGCTTATGTCAGAAGGTCTGAGGTGAATCTGGACAACGGGTTGACAACAGTACATAAAAGTATTAAAAAAGCAAAAATCCTGTTGCCACAAGGTGGCGCTATGACTGTGAGTGAATATTATCATATGGATGACATCACCGCAGGTCTGTGATCCTACATGTAAAGTTTCATTCAGATTGGAGCATGTTCAGAGAGTTAGACCTGCACTTCCTGTTGCATGGCGAAGGATCAGTAATTCGGGGGGGCTGCCATGGCCACACCCTTTGACCGACATAGAAGACTTTGATAACTTTTCATCACGAAGGTCTGTTGTATGTACGGACCAAATTTCAGGTCTCTAAGACTTACCCCCTAGGAGGAGTTCATCACAGATTTTTCACACTTAACGCAAGATATGTCACTTCCTGTTGGGTTTAGAGCATGGCTATGATTGACTTTTTTGTCTTTCCTGATGTGCTGAATATGCCTGTCAAATTTTGTAGCTGTAGATGAAATGTCCTTCCAGTTAGTCTAATACCACTTTTTTAAATTTTGCAGGGGGCGCTATGGAGCCATTTTGGGACACACATGCACAGACCCCATAAAATATCAAATTTTTCACCGGTCCTGATGTGTGTGCAGATTTTGACGCGAATCGGTGCATGTTTAGGCCCTCAAAAAAGCAATTCATTTGGCGGTAAAATAATAATAATAATTAAAGCTGCAAGCAGCGTCGAACGGGCCCTCGCTCCCCCCCGCACCGCCGCTCTGGAGATGATAGGAATCTCTAAAGTACACAGTTGTGTTACTGCTCTGCACATGTACCAAATTTCATGTCTGTAGGATAAAGCGGTGATTTTATATGAATTTTTAAAATTTCTAGGGGGCGCTGTCGAGCTGTTTGGCTGCGCCCAAGTGTTGATGGATAACCTGTCATGAAACATATCAAGTTTCATTCACGTCTGATAATGTACAATGAAGTTATGAGCATTTCACACTTCATGGTCGCACGCTCAAAATGGCCGCCATGCCACGCCCACACCATGTGAGGCAGCTACGACATTTTAATAACTTTTCATCCTGGAAGGGTCTAGATGCCACACAGCGAATTTGGTGAAAATCGGATAAAAATCCTGGGAGGAGTTCGTTAAATTCCAATGTGTCCAAATGACTTTGTCTAGGGGGCGCCGTAGAGCTCATTGGAATTTTGACTGTGCAAATCTTTTAGTCTCAGGTTTGTATGTGTATATTCCAAATTTCATGTTTGTAGAATAAAACAGTGATTTTTTATGAGTATTTGAATATTTGTAGGGGGCGCTGTGGAGCCGTTTGACCACGTCCATTCATGAATTGCATATTAAACATTAGTTCTTGAGATTAATGAGGACTTGTGTGGATTTGGTGATTTTACATGGATCCCTTCACCTCCAGAACTCATTTCGTTCAACATGGCAAGTTTGCTCAAAACTACTGCCATGCCACGCCCACGCCGTGTGACGCAGCCACGAGATTTTAATAACTTTTCTTCTTGGATGGGTCTAGATGCCACACAGCGAATTTGGTAAAGATTGGATACAAATCCTGGGAGGAGTTCATTAAATTCCAATGTCTCCACACGACCTTTTCTAGGGGGCGCCGTAGAGCCAATTAGAATTTCGACTGTGCAAATCTGTTGGTCTTGGGATACTATATGTATGTACCAAATTTTTTGTTTGTAGGATAAAGCAGTGATTTTATATGACTATTTGAATATTTCTAGGGGGCGCTGTGGAGCCGTTTGACCACGTCCATTCCTGAATTGTATATTAAATATTAGGTCTTGAGATTAATGAGGATTTGTGTGGATTTGGTGATTTTACATGGATCCCTTCACCTCCAAAACCCATTTCGTTCCACATGGCGATTTTGTTCAAAATGGCCGCCATGCCACGCCCACACCATGTGACGTATCCACGAGAATTTAATAACTTTTAATCCTGGAGGGGTCTAGATGCCACACAGTGAATTTGGTGAAGATCGGAAAAAAATCCTGGGAGGAGTTCGTTAAATTCCAATGCCTGCGCACAACGTGTTCCATTGTACAATGTTAAGCTTTTTTGTTCAAAATGGCCGCCATGCCACGCCCACACCGTGTGATGCAGCCACAAGATTTTAATAACTTTTCATCCTGGAGGGGTTTAGATGCCACACAGCGAATTTGGTGAAGATCGAACAAAAATCCTGGGAGGAGTTCGTTAAATTCCAATGCCTGCGCACCACGTGTTGAAGTGGGCGAGGTTACGCTTTTTTGTTCAAAATGGCCGCCATGCCACGCCCACACCGTGTGACGTATCCACGAGATTTTAATAACTTTTCATCCTGGAGGGGTGTAGATGCCACACAGCGAATTTGGTGAAAATTGGATAAAAATCCTGGGAGGAGTTTGTTAAATTCCAATGCCTGTGCACCACGTGTTCTAGTTGGCGCTGTTTAGCTTTTTTGTTCAAAATGGCCGCCATGCCACGCCCACATCGTGTGTCGCAGCCACAAGATTTTAATAACTTTTCATCCTGGATGGGTCTAGATGCCACACAGCGAATTTGGTGAAAATCGGACAAAAATCCTAGGAGGAGTTCGTTAAATTCCATTGCCTGCACACTACGTGCTCTAGGGGCGCTGTTGAGCCTTTTTTGAAATTTTAAAAGCAGGAATGTTTTTGTCTCGGGCTACTGTACCTGTGTACCAAATTTCATGAGTTTACGTGAAACTAGCCGTATTAACTGCACTAAAGGCCAATTTTCTAGGTGGCGCTATTGAGTCATTTTGCCATTCATATGTGTAATTCCCCCAAAATATCAAATTTTTCACCAGTCTTGATGTGTGTGCCAAATTTGGTGAGTTTTTGAGCATGTTTAGGGGGTCAAATTGAGGTTCAAAGTGGCGTAAGAAAAAGAAACCGCCAAACCGCCAAACCGCCAAACCGCCAAACAAACCGCCAAACAAACCGCCAAACCGCCAAACACTAGAGGAACAATAGGGTCCTACGCACTGTAGTGCTTCGGGCCCTAATTAAAGCTGCAAGCAGCGATGAACGGGTCCTCGCACCCCTTGCTGGTCGGCGACCCCAAGCACGTCCGTCAGGCGATGCTGCGACCGGGAGCGCATTTAGGCCCATGAATGCAACCAGGGCTGGATTCTGAACACACAGGTCAAATTTCTGCCAGATTGGATTATTACAGACTGTTTATGCAGCACTTACTGTACATCCAACAGGTGGCGCTATCACTGTGACTGTATATTGGTCTATGGAAATCATCAGGGCTGTAACCTGATCACACATTTAAAGTTTGAGGCAGATAGCCGCACATACAGGGGATTTAACAAGACTTCCTCCTTTCTGGCGAAGCATCAAAGTTCAGTCGGCCGCCATGGCCACGCCCTTTGGGTTTGGCGTATGATTTTCACATATTTTCAACCTGAAGATGTGTTCCATATATGGGCACAATTTCAGATGTTTTGGAGTTATCGTCTGTGAGCAATTAATTTCTGAAAATGAGCAAAAACAGCAAAAATCCCACATTGAAATCAAAATGGCCGACTTCCTGTTGGGCTTAGAGAATGGCTCCAAGAGACTTTTTTGTTCACACTGATGTGTTACATATGCATGCCAAATTTTGTAGACGTAGGTTAAATTTGATGAGTGGGCCATTTTTTAAAATGCTGCAGGGGGCGCTATGCCACAAGCTGTGAATGTATTTTGGCACATGGATGTGGTCAGGGCAGGAGTGTGATTAAACATGCAAAGTTTGAGGCAGATTGGAGCAAGCAGAGGATATTTACACAGCAGTTGATGTTTCATGGCGAAGCATCAAACTTCAGGGGGTTGCTATGGCCACGCCCTTTGACATTGGAGGAAGCTTTTTATAACTTTTGATCATAATGTCCTGGTGTATATACTGGTCAAATTTGAGGTCTGCATGACTTATCCCCTAGGAGGAGATAGTTCTCAAAAATGAACAACATTCGTCCAAATTTGTCCAATTAATTCAAAATGGCGGACTTCCTGTTGGGTTTAGGGCGTGGCTCCAAGAGGATTTTTTGTGCGTCCTGATGTGTTCTATATGTCCCCCAAATTTTGTGGACGTAGGTTAAATGTACTGCAGGGGCTGTTTGTTAAAAATGTTGTAGGGGGCGCTATAACACGTGCTGTGCTGAGATGCATACAGTTTTCTTCCTTCAGCTGGTGGTGATGTGTGTGCAAATTTTGGTGATGTTTTGATAATTCTAATGCTGTCAAAGGCAGGTTGTTTTCATATCAACTTTGCGTTGCCACGGCAACAGCATTTCATGAAATGGCAAAGTCTTCACACTGTGCCATGATCATGGTGTGAAGACTCATCACACCAATTTTGAGAATTATTTGACCAAGTTTAGGGCAATGGGATGGGCAAATGTAATTCCAAAACATCCTGTTGCCAGTTGGTGGCGCTATGACTATTTCAAAATTTTTTAGTGTGGATGTCTTCAGACTGTACATGACATTCTGAATGTGAAGTTTGGAGCAGATAGGTTCTTGTTCAGCTGAGATATAGACCCTTGAATTTTCATGGCGAAACATCAAAATTCGCCACGGTGCCACAGACACGCCCTTCGATGACACGTCACCATTGTCTCTGTGATTCATCATCAATGTGTTCAGGCTTATGTCAGAAGGTCTGAGGTGAATCTGGACAACGGGTTGACAACAGTACATAAAAGTATTAAAAAAGCAAAAATCCTGTTGCCACAAGGTGGCGCTATGACTGTGAGTGAATATTATCATATGGATGACATCACCGCAGGTCTGTGATCCTACATGTAAAGTTTCATTCAGATTGGAGCATGTTCAGAGAGTTAGACCTGCACTTCCTGTTGCATGGCGAAGGATCAGTAATTCGGGGGGGCTGCCATGGCCACACCCTTTGACCGACATAGAAGACTTTGATAACTTTTCATCAGGAAGGTCAGTTGTATGTACAGACCAAATTTCAGGTCTCTAAGACTTACCCCCTAGGAGGAGTTCATCACAGATTTTTCACAGTAAACGCAAGATATGTCACTTCCTGTTTGGTTTAGAGCATGGCTATGATTGACTTTTTTGTCTTTCCTGATGTGCTGAATATGCCTGTCAAATTTTGTAGCTGTAGATGAAATGTCCTTCCAGTTAGTCTAATACCACTTTTTTAAATTTTGCAGGGGGCGCTATGGAGCCATTTTGGGACACACATGCACAGACCCCATAAAATATCAAATTTTTCACCGGTCCTGATGTGTGTGCAGATTTTGACGCGAATCGGTGCATGTTTAGGCCCTCAAAAAAGCAATTCATTTGGCGGTAAAATAATAATAATAATTAAAGCTGCAAGCAGCGTCGAACGGGCCCTCGCTCCCCCCCGCACCGCCGCTCTGGAGATGATAGGAATCTCTAAAGTACACAGTTGTGTTACTGCTCTGCACATGTACCAAATTTCATGTCTGTAGGATAAAGCGGTGATTTTATATGAATTTTTAAAATTTCTAGGGGGCGCTGTCGAGCTGTTTGGCTGCGCCCAAGTGTTGATGGATAACCTGTCATGAAACATATCAAGTTTCATTCACGTCTGATAATGTACAATGAAGTTATGAGCATTTCACACTTCATGGTCGCACGCTCAAAATGGCCGCCATGCCACGCCCACACCATGTGAGGCAGCTACGACATTTTAATAACTTTTCATCCTGGAAGGGTCTAGATGCCACACAGCGAATTTGGTGAAAATCGGATAAAAATCCTGGGAGGAGTTCGTTAAATTCCAATGTGTCCAAATGACTTTGTCTAGGGGGCGCCGTAGAGCTCATTGGAATTTTGACTGTGCAAATCTTTTAGTCTCAGGTTTGTATGTGTATATTCCAAATTTCATGTTTGTAGAATAAAACAGTGATTTTTTATGAGTATTTGAATATTTGTAGGGGGCGCTGTGGAGCCGTTTGACCACGTCCATTCATGAATTGCATATTAAACATTAGTTCTTGAGATTAATGAGGACTTGTGTGGATTTGGTGATTTTACATGGATCCCTTCACCTCCAGAACTCATTTCGTTCAACATGGCAAGTTTGCTCAAAACTACTGCCATGCCACGCCCACGCCGTGTGACGCAGCCACGAGATTTTAATAACTTTTCTTCTTGGATGGGTCTAGATGCCACACAGCGAATTTGGTAAAGATTGGATACAAATCCTGGGAGGAGTTCATTAAATTCCAATGTCTCCACACGACCTTTTCTAGGGGGCGCCGTAGAGCCAATTAGAATTTCGACTGTGCAAATCTGTTGGTCTTGGGATACTATATGTATGTACCAAATTTTTTGTTTGTTGGATAAAGCAGTGATTTTATATGACTATTTGAATATTTCTAGGGGGCGCTGTGGAGCCGTTTGACCACGTCCATTCCTGAATTGTATATTAAATATTAGGTCTTGAGATTAATGAGGATTTGTGTGGATTTGGTGATTTTACATGGATCCCTTCACCTCCAAAACCCATTTCGTTCCACATGGCGATTTTGTTCAAAATGGCCGCCATGCCACGCCCACACCATGTGACGTATCCACGGGAATTTAATAACTTTTAATCCTGGAGGGGTCTAGATGCCACACAGTGAATTTGGTGAAGATCGGAAAAAAATCCTGGGAGGAGTTCGTTAAATTCCAATGCCTGCGCACAACGTGTTCCATTGTACAATGTTAAGCTTTTTTGTTCAAAATGGCCGCCATGCCACGCCCACACCGTGTGATGCAGCCACAAGATTTTAATAACTTTTCATCCTGGAGGGGTCTAGATGCCACACAGCGAATTTGGTGAAGATCGAACAAAAATCCTGGGAGGAGTTCGTTAAATTCCAATGCCTGCGCACTACGTGTTGAAGTGGGCGAGGTTGCGCTTTTTTGTTCAAAATGGCCGCCATGTCACGCCCACACCGTGTGACGTATCCACGAGATTTTAATAACTTTTCATCCTGGAGGGGTGTAGATGCCACACAGCGAATTTGGTGAAAATTGGATAAAAATCCTGGGAGGTGTTTGTTAAATTCCAATGCCTGTGCACCACGTGTTCTAGTTGGCGCTGTTTAGCTTTTTTGTTCAAAATGGCCGCCATGCCACGCCCACATCGTGTGTCGCAGCCACAAGATTTTAATAACTTTTCATCCTGGATGGGTCTAGATGCCACACAGCGAATTTGGTGAAAATCGGACAAAAATCCTAGGAGGAGTTCGTTAAATTCCATTGCCTGCACACTACGTGCTCTAGGGGGCGCTGTTGAGCCTTTTTTTAAATTTTAAAAGCAGGAATGTTTTTGTCTCGGGCTACTGTACCTGTGTACCAAATTTCATGAGTTTACGTGAAACTAGCCGTATTAACTCCACTAAAGGCCAATTTTCTAGGTGGCGCTATTGAGTCATTTTGCCATTCATATGTGTAATTCCCCCAAAATATCAAATTTTTCACCAGTCCTGATGTGTGTGCCAAATTTGGTGAGTTTTTGAGCATGTTTAGGGGGTCAAATTGAGGTTCAAAGTGGCGTAAGAAAAAGAAACCGCCAAACCGCCAAACCGCCAAACAAACCGCCAAACCGCCAAACACTAGAGGAACAATAGGGTCCTACGCACTGTAGTGCTTCGGGCCCTAATAATAATAATAATAATCTCTAGCATTCCAATAGGGTCTTCGCACCATTCGGTGCTCGGACCCTAATAATCTCTAGCATTCCAATAGGGTCTTCGCACCATTCGGTGCTCGGACCCTAATAATAATAATCTCTAGCATTACAAGAGGGTCTTCGCACCATTCGGTGCTCGGACCGTAATAATAATAATAATTAAAGCTGCAAGCAGCGTTGAACGGGTCCTCGCACCCCTTGCTGGTCGGCGACCCCAAGCACGTCCGTCAGGCGATGCTGCGACCGGGCGCGCATTTAGGCCGATGAATGCAACCAGGGCTGGATTCTGAACACACAGGTCAAATTTCTGCCAGATTGGATTATTACAGAGTGTTTATGCAGCACTTACTGTCCATCCAACAGGTGGCGCTATCACTGTGACTGTATATTGGTCTATGGAAATCATCAGGGCTGTAACCTGATCACACATTTAAAGTTTGAGGCAGATAGCAGCACATACAGGGGATTTAACAAGACTTCCTCCTTTCTGGCGAAGCATCAAAGTTCATTCGGCCACCATGGCCACGCCCTTTGGGTTTGGCATACGATTTTCACATATTTTCAACCTGAAGATGTGTTCCATATATTGGCACAATTTCAGATGTTTTGGAGTTATCGTCTGTGAGCAATTAATTTCTGAAAATGAGCAAAAACAGCAAAAATCCGACATTGAAATCAAAATGGCCGACTTCCTGTTGGGTTTAGAGAATGGGTCCAAGAGACTTTTTTGTTCACACTGATGTGCTAAATATGCATGCCAAATTTTGTAGACGTAGGTTAAATTTGATGAGTGGGCAATTTTTTAAAATGCTGCAGGGGGCGCTATGCCACATGCTGTGAATGTATTTTGGCACATGGATGTGGTCAGGGCAGGAGTGTGATTAAACATGTAAAGTTTGAGGCAGATTGGAGCAAGCAGAGGATATTTACACAGCAGTTGATGTTTCATGGCGAAGCATCAAACTTCAGGGGGTCGCTATGGCCACGCCCTATGACATTGGAGATAGATTTTTATAACTTTTGATCATAATGTCCTGGTGTATATACTGGTCAAATTTGAGGTCTGCGCGAGTTATCCCCTAGGAGGAGATAGTTCTCAAAAGTGAACAACATTCGCCAAAATTTGTCCAATTAATTCAAAATGGCGGACTTCCTGTTGGGTTTAGGGCATGGCTCCAAGAGGATTTTTTGTGTGTCCTGATGTGTTCTATTTGTCCCCCAAATTTTGTGGACGTAGGTTAAATGTACTGCAGGGGCTGTTTGTTAAAAATGCTGTAGGTGGCGCTATAGCACATGCTGTGCTGAGATGCATACAGTTTTCTTCCTTTCGCTTGTGGTGATGTGTGTGCAAATTTTGGTGATGTTCGGATAATTCTAATGCTGTCAAAGGCAAGTTGTTTGTCATATCAACTTTGCGTTGCCACGGCAACAGCGTTTTGTAAAATGCCAAAATCTTCACACTGTGCCATGATCATGGCGTGAAGACTCATCACACCAATTCTCAGAATTATTTGACGAAGTTTAGGGCAATGGGATGGGCAAATGTAATTCCAAAACATCCTGTTGCCAGTTGGTGGCGCTATGACTATTTCAAAATTTTTTAGTGTGGATGTCTTCAGACTGTACATGACATTCTGAATGTGAAGTTTGGAGCTGATAGGTTCTTGTTCAGCTGAGATATAGACCCTTGAATTTTCATGGCGAAACATCAAAATTCGCCACGGTGCCACAGACACGCCCTTCGATGACACGTCACCATTGTCTCTGTGATTCATCATCAATGTGTTCAGGCTTATGTCAGAAGGTCTGAGGTGAATCTGGACAACGGGTTGACAACAGTACATAAAAGTATTAAAAAAGCAAAAATCCTGTTGCCACAAGGTGGCGCTATGACTGTGAGTGAATATTATCATATGGATGACATCACCGCAGGTCTGTGATCCTACATGTAAAGTTTCATTCAGATTGGAGCATGTTCAGAGAGTTAGACCTGCACTTCCTGTTGCATGGCGAAGGATCAGTATTTCGGGGGGGCTGCCATGGCCACACCCTTTGACCGACATAGAAGACTTTGATAACTTTTCATCAGGAAGGTCAGTTGTATGTACAGACCAAATTTCAGGTCTCTAAGACTTACCCCCTAGGAGGAGTTCATCACAGATTTTTCACAGTAAACGCAAGATATGTCACTTCCTGTTTGGTTTAGAGCATGGCTATGATTGACTTTTTTGTCTTTCCTGATGTGCTGAACATGCCTGCAAAATTTTGTATCCGTCGATGAAATGTCCTTCCAGTTAGTCTAATAGCACTTTTTAAAATTTTGCAGGGGGCGCTATGGAGCCATTTTGGGACACACATACACAGACCCCATAAAATATGAAATTTTTCACCAGTCCTGATGTGTGTGCAGATTTTGACGCGAATCGGTGCATGTTTAGGCCCTCAAAAAAGCAATTCATTTGGCGGTAAAATAATAATTAAAGCTGCAAGCAGCGATGAACGGGTCCTCGCACCCCTTGCTGGTCGGCGACCCCAAGCACGTCCGTCAGGCGATGCTGCGACCGGGAGCGCATTTAGGCCCATGAAGGCAACGAGGGCTGGATTCTGAACACACAGGTCAAATTTCTGGCAGATTGGATTATTACAGACTGTTTATGCAGCACTTGCTGTCCATCCAACAGGTGGCGCGATCACTGCGACTGTATATTGGTCTATGGAAATCATCAGGGCTGTAACCTGATCACACATTTAAAGTTTGAGGCAGATAGCAGCATATACAGGGGATTTAACAAGACTTCCTCCTTTCTGGCGAAGCATCAAAGTTCAGTCGGCCGCCATTGGCCACGCCCTTTGGGTTTGGCATATGATTTTCACATATTTTCAACCTGAAGATGTGTTCTATATATTGTGGCAATTTCAGATGTTTTGGATTTCTTGTCTGTGAGCAATTAATTTCTGAAAATGAGCAAAAACAGCAAAAATCCAACATTGAAATCAAAATGGCCGACTTCCTGTTGGGTTTAGAGAATGGCTCCAAGAGACTTTTTTGTTCACACTGATGTGCTACATATGCACGCCAAATTTTGTAGACGTAGGTTAAATTTGATGAGTGGGCCATTTTTTAAAATGCTGCAGGGGGCGCTATGCCAAATGCTGTGAATGTATTTTGGCACATGGATGTGGTCAGGGCAGGAGTGTGATTAAACATGTAAAGTTTGAGGCAGATTGGAGCAAGCAGAAGATATTTACACAGCAGTTGATATTTCATGGCGAAAGATCAAACTTCAGGGGGTTGCTATGGCCACGCCCTTTGACACTGGAGGAAGCTTTTTATAACTTTTGATCATAATGTCCTGGTGTATATACTGGTCAAATTTGAGGTCTGTGCGAGTTATCCCCTAGGAGGAGATAGTTCTCAAAAGTGAACAACATTCGTCAAAATTTGTCCAATTAATTCAAAATGGCGGACTTCCTGTTGGGTTTAGGGCATGGCTCCAAGAGGATTTTTTGTGCGTCCTGATGTGTTCTATATGTCCCCCAAATTTTGTGGACGTAGGTTAAATGTACTGCATGGGCTGTTTGTTAAAAATGCTGTAGGTGGCGCTATAGCACATGCTGTGCTGAGATGCATACAGTTTTCTTCCTTTCGCTTGTGGTGATGTGTGTGCAAATTTTGGTGATGTTCGGATAATTCTAATGCTGTCAAAGGCAAGTTGTTTGTCATATCAACTTTGCGTTGCCACGGCAACAGCGTTTTATAAAATGCCAAAATCTTCACACTGTGCCATGATCATGGCGTGAAGACTCATCACACCAATTCTCAGAATTATTTGACCAAGTTTAGGGCAATGGGATGGGCAAATGTAATTCCAAAACGTCCTGTTGCCAGTTGGTGGCGCTATGACTATTTCAAATTTTTTTAGTGTGGATGTCTTCAGACTGGACATGACATTCTGGATATGAAGTTTGGAGCAGATAGGTTCTTGTTCAGCTGAGATATAGACCCTTGAATTTTCATGGCGAAACATCAAAATTCGCCACAGTGCCACAGACACGCCCTTAGATGACACGTCACCATTGTCTCTGTGATTCATCATCAATGTGTTCAGGCTTATGTCAGAAGGTCTGAGGTGAATCTGGACAACGGGTTGACAACAGTACATAAAAGTATTAAAAAAGCAAAAATCCTGTTGCCACAAGGTGGCGCTATGACTGTGAGTGAATATTATCATATGGATGACATCAGCGCAGGTCTGTGATCCTACATGTAAAGTTTCATTCAGATTGGAGCATGTTCAGAGAGTTAGACCAGCACTTCCTGTTGCATGGCGAAGGATCAGTAATTCGGGGGGGCTGCCATGGCCACACCCTTTGACCGACATAGAAGACTTTGATAACTTTTCATCAGGAAGGTCTGATATATGTACAGACCAAATTTCAGGTCTCTAAGACTTACCCCCGAGGAGGAGTTCATCACAGATTTTTCACAGTTAACGCAAGATATGTCACTTCCTGTTGGGTTTAGAGCATGGCTATGATTGACTTTTTTGTCTTTCCTGATGTGCTGAATATGCCTGCCAAATTTTGTAGCTGTAGATCAAATGTCCTTCCAGTTAGTCTAATACCACTTTTTAAAATTTTGCAGGGGGCGCTATGGAGCCATTTTGGGACACACATACACAGACCCCATAAAATATCAAATTTTTCACCGGTCCTGATGTGTGTGCAGATTTTGACGCGAATCGGTGCATGTTTAGGCCCTCAAAAAAAAATTTGGCGGTAAAATAATAATAATAATAATAATAATAATTAAAGCTGCAAGCAGCGATGAACGGGTCCTCGCACCCCTTGCTGGTCGGCGACCCCAAGCTAGTCCGTCAGGCAATGCTGCGACCGGGAGCGCATTTAGGCCCAATAATGCTACCAGGGCTGGATACTGAACACACAGGTCAAATTTCTGCCAGATTGGATTATTACAGACTGTTTATGCAGCACTTACTGTCCATCCAACAGATGGCGCTATCACTGTGACTGTATATTGGTCTATGGAAATCATCAGGGCTGTAACCTGATCACACATTTAAAGTTTGAGGCAGATAGCAGCATATACAGGGGATTTAACAAGACTTCCTCCTTTCTGGCGAAGCATCAAAGTTCATTCGGCCACCATGGCCACGCCCTTTGGGTTTGGCATACGATTTTCACATATTTTCAACCTGAAGATGTGTTCCATATATTGGCACAATTTCAGATGTTTTGGAGTTATCGTCTGTGAGCAATTAATTTCTGAAAATGAGCAAAAACAGCAAAAATCCGACATTGAAATCAAAATGGCCGACTTCCTGTTGGGTTTAGAGAATGGGTCCAAGAGACTTTTTTGTTCACACTGATGTGCTAAATATGCATGCCAAATTTTGTAGACGTAGGTTAAATTTGATGAGTGGGCCATTTTTTAAAATGCTGCAGGGGGGGCTATGCCACATGATGTGATAGTATTTTGGCACATGGATGTGGTCAGGGCAGGAGTGTGATTAAACATGTAAAGTTTGAGGCAGATTGGAGCAAGCAGAAGATATTTACACAGCAGTTGATATTTCATGGCGAAAGATCAAACTTCAGGGGGTCGCTATGGCCACGCCCTTTGACACTGGAGGAAGCTTTTTATAACTTTTGATCATAATGTCCTGGTGTATATACTGGTAAAATTTGAGGTCTGCATGACTTATCCCCTAGGAGGAGATAGTTCTCAAAAATGAACAACATTCGTCCAAATTTGTCCAATTAATTCAAAATGGCGGACTTCCTGTTGGGTTTAGGGCGTGGCTCCAAGAGGATTTTTTGTGCGTCCTGATGTGTTCTATATGTCCCCCAAATTTTGTGGACGTAGGTTAAATGTACTGCAGGGGCTGTTTGTTAAAAATGCTGTAGGGTGCGCTATAACACGTGCTGTGCTGAGATGCATACAGTTTTCTTCCTTCAGC